>JARHVA010000863.1:3417500-3487500 GCA_037957365.1 Torreya grandis
TGTAATTGCATACATTTGAACACACACATTTTTGGCTAATTCATGTTTTTTATGGTACTTTTATGGTTGGAAGACAAATAAATGATGATAAAACATGATAAAAATTATGAATAGATATCACATGAATGGGTCCAAACTTTATTAATACTTAACCAAGTTCCTAATTCAAGGTGAGTCTACTATTAACAATCAAGATTAAACAACCTAAAACACTAAGGTTCTGATACCAATTTGTAAGATATAAATAAAAATAGCAGCTCTGTACACCAATTTGTTCAGAGAATATTCAAAAATAGTATGTGCTATGTATATTTTAGATATTTTTATATTGAGAATTATTATTATTTTTAAATTAAAAATTGAAAAGATACACATACACCCAAAAGATAAAATATGTTTATCTTGATATTGTTGTGTAAATTTTTTTTTGTATACATTCTCTTTTGTTCCTATAATTATTATTATTGTTGTTCTCTTCTATTCTCATAATTTATTATTCTCCTCTCTGTTGCTCTATTCTACTCACTTCCATACTTTTATTCTACTTCTTTCTATTGCTCTATTATACTCCCTTCTCTATTTATGTTCTATTGCTTCTATTCTGTTGTTTTATTCTCTTTATATTCTAATGTTGTATATCCCCATTCTCCTCTAACTGCTATAGGTTCAAAAATAAATATTTGTGCTTCAAATTAAAAAGATTGTTTTACATTTTCCCTTTTCATTTATTTAATTTTGGAAAAACAACATATAACCTTATAAATGAAGAAAATCTTGGTTAAAGGGTTTCAAATCTTATGAATATTATGAATTGAGATAATTAGTTGAAATAAGTATAATTTGGTCAAGATGATTATTTCAACACGAACCACATTTTTACCTTTAGAACATTACACCTAAAACTTATAAATGGCAAAAGAAAAGTAAGAATTAAAATACAAAATTAATTTCTTGCAAAAATAAAATACCTCCCTTCTGATATAACCTTAAACTTCATGATAGATAGATATCCCACATCTCGTGTAGAATCCCAAAAAAAAACCATTTAGAAATTTCATAAGCACATCTATTGATCCAAAAAAAGGTGCATCCCCTTCAATAAGGGTATGAGGTAGATTTAATATCACCAAAGGTGGATTTAATACCAATAAAATTGAATCATCATGTGGTGTAGAAAGACAAGATGATAATAGGCAAGGGGTTCAAAACTAACAAAGAGGAAGAGGATTTCAAAGAGGATGAGGTTATGGTGGTGCTAGAAGAATATTTTTGAATCAGCGTAGATCTTATGTCTGCTATATATGTGAATAATGGCATAGAGCATTTGAGTGTCCACACTACCAAGATCAAAAAAAGAGGTAAGAAGATCGCCCAAGAGTGAATCTAGTTGAGGCTGAGATAGAAGAGCAAAATATAGAAGTTAAACTAGTAAATTTTGGATAGATTCTCATGATGAGAAGGAACATGATCACTACAAGGAAGGAACAAGTGCAGAATAAAGGTGGTGATGCATTGCTGTGATCAAATATTTTTCAAACAAGATGTACTTCAGGTGGAAAGGTATGCAAAGTAATTATAGATGGTGGTATTGTGAAAATATGGTTTATAAAGAAATAATAGAAAAACTAAATTTGCAATGTGAAAAGAATCTTAATCCTTATCAAATTTTATGGTTTAAAAAAGGGAATGAGGTTACAGTAGATAAAAGGTGCTTAATCAAGGTAGTTTTAGTGAGACCATAGAAATTTGGTAGAAAGTAATTCATGATGGATCAAATAACACACATATTTTTGAAAGGTGGTATAAAGGTAGTTTTTTTTACCTCTTAAAGAGGAAGAGAAGACAAAAAGCATGCTCTTTAATATAAAAATTATCCAATATATGAAGATGTTAGGTTGTTGTTATGTATTAGTAGCAAAAAATGAAGAAACATAAATGGTGCCAATACCAAGAGAAGCATCAAGAGTGTTGAAAGAATATGTAGATGTTATGCTTGATGAGTTACGAGATGGTTTACCACTGAAGAGAGATATATAACATCACATTGATTTGATTCTAGGATGAACTCTACACAATCAACCAGATTATAGGATGAGTCCAACTAAACATGTAGAATTAAATAAATAGGTTAGTGAATTGATAAGAAAGAAGGTGATAGGAGAGAGTATGAGTCCATGTGTAACACCAACATTTCTAAATCCAAAGAAAGATGGAGGATAGATAATTTATGTGAATAGTAGAGAAATTAACAAAATTATAATAAAGTATAGGTTTCCTATAACTCATTTAGATTATATGAAGGATGTTCTTGCAGGAGAAAAATATTTTATCAAGATTGATCTAAAAAATGGTTATTATCATATTCAAATTTATGAAGGAGATGAGTGGAAAACTACGTTCAAGACTAGGGATGACTTACATGAGTGGATGGTGATGCCATTCAAATTATCTAATGCACCTAGCACATTTATGAGAGTGTTGAATATAGAGCTATGAGAATATATTGGTATTTTTATGGTTGTTTAATTTTATGATATTTTGATATTCAATAAGACTAAAGAACAACACTTACAACATTTGAGAATTGTAATGTATTTGTTAACAAATGAGAAGTATACAAATTTGAAGAAGTGTATTTTTATGCAGAACAGTTTGATATTTGTAGGATTTGTATTTTCAAGAGATGTTGTGAAAATGGATGAAGAAAATATAAAAACAATTATTGAGCAGCCTATTCCAAGAAGCATTATAGAGGTAAGAAGTTTCCACGGTTTAGCAAATTTTTACATAAAATTTAATAAAAAATTTAGTAGTATTATGGAATCGATAACATATTGCATGAAAGAGAAGGAATTTACATAGACTAGAGTAGGCACAAAAATCTTTGAATTTTTGAAGAAGAAGATTATAGAAAGGCCAATTTTAGTATTATCAGATTTTATAAAAATGTTTGAAGTTGATTATGATGCTTCATTTGTAGGAATTGGTGCTATGCTGAGTCAAAAAGAAATCTAATAACATATTTCAATGAGAAATTAAATGAGGTAAGAGAAAAGTATTCTACTTATGATGTTAAACTTTATGCAATTGTAAAAGCATTAAGACATTGAAGACATTACTTGGTGCCTAAAGAGTTTTTCTTATTTACAGATCATGAGGTTTTGAAGTATGTGAATACATAAAATAAGTTTAATAGTAGGCATGCAAAGTAGGTTTCTTTCTTGTAGGGGTATAATTTTATGTTGAAGAATAAATAAAAAAATGGAATCAGGTAGTTGATGTATTGAGTAAGAGGGAAATGTTATTAACTACTATGGTGAGTGAAGTAGTTGGATTTGAAGCTATCAAAAAATTATATGATATTGATTCATATCTTGAAAAAATAGTTGAGCAATGCAGAAATCATTAATAGGTGAGAGAGATGTTATTCATGATGAGTATCTTATACAAGAAGGTTATCTCTTCAAAGGAAAACGATTATGCATTTCAATTGGATCTTTACAAGATAATACAATAAGAGAATTACATAGTAGCGGTTTGGCTAGACATTTTGGTAATAAGAAGACATTAAATTTAGTGGAGGAAAAGTATTTTTAGTCAAAATGAAGAGAAGTGTGACAATTTATGTTTCAAGGTTAAGAATATGTCAAGTGGCTAAAGGGCATGCACAAAATACTAGACTATATAGGCCATTACTGGTTCCAAGAGGACCATGGACATATTTGAGTATGGATTTTATTTTGGGATTATCAAACACATAGAGAGGTAATGATTTAATTTTTTTTTTAATTGTAGATGGATTTTCTAAAATAGTTCATTTCATTTCATGTAAGAGAACCAATGATTCCCCTAGAGTTGCATAATTAGTTTTTGAGGATATTGTGAGATTGTATAGTGTTTCATAAACTATTACATCAGATAGGGACATAAAATTTATAAGTTATTTTTAGAGAAATTTGTGGAAGAATATGGGTAATAAGATATAATTTAGTAGTGCATATCATTCACAAACAGATGGATAGACATAAGTTGTGAATAGGATCTTGAATAATTTATTGAGATGCATAGTGGGAGAGAAGCCCAAGTAATGGGACTTAGCTTTACCAAAAGCTGAGTTAGCATATAACAGTTCAGTGAATAGATCAATAGGAAAGTCACCAATTAAGATTATTTATGGGAGAAATTCCATGTATGTTTTAAATTTGGTACAATTACAGACTAAAAATCAAATTAGTGATGATATAGAAGCATTTTCAGAGCATATGTAGCAATTTCAAGGAGTAAGAAGAAGGTTGCAAAAAAGTAATGATAAATATAAAGTAGTAGATGATGTAAGAAGGATATCTAAGGTATTTGAAGGAGAGTTGGTAATGGTTTACTTGAGGAAAGAAATATTTTCATAAGGCATATGGAACAAGTTGAAGTACAAGAAAATTTGACCATGCAAAAATGTGAAGAAAATCAATTGCAATGCTTATGAGGTGAATTTATAAAAGAATTTTGATATATCTCTAGTATTTAATATTTTAGATTTATATGGATTCCATGGAAAAGATGGTGAAGATGAAAAAGATGAAGAACTAAATTGGGAGCAACAGTTTCTAAAGAAGAAGAAATAAAAAATAGTGCAAGTTTTTGATATGAAGATAGTAAGCACAAGGCAATGGAATTATAACATGTATTTTGTGTAGTGGGAAGGATAGCAACAAGAAAACAACACTTGGATTATAAAATGGGAGCTAAATAAGATTGACAAGAGAAAATGATCGCAATACAATTAGGCCAACTCACAGGGGGTGAGTTGTTTTCAACTAGAGGAGAATGATGTAGAAAAAATAAGCCAACCTTCCAGTGCCATTAACTTTTGACCTATAGCTCTATTTGAGCTATTTCACACACCAAAATTACCATCTCAAAAATTTATATTCTTCCCTAAGGTGTTCTATCCCCTTATATTTGATTTTGACATCTTTTGTAGGCCAAATGTGATCATCTGGGTGTCTAAAAGTAACATTTAATGATTTTTTTTTTAAATTTTCTATTTTTAAAAATTATATATTTTCAGAACTAGATGTCAATTTAAGTTGAATTTCTTCTAATAGGCTAATTTTATAATTTACAATATTTAGAGAAATTTTTAGAGTATCACACACTTGCATGTGAAACTTACTATAAATAGTCATTGATAAAAATAAACATTTTTTTAGATTTTTATTTTTTCGGATTTTTTCATGTTAAATATAATTTTCAAGTTGAGGATTATTTAAGCATGATTTGCATTTGTAAATATTTTTAGGTCTTCAATATGAATCAATACAAGTTATTATTTCAAGATCCTTGCCTATTGGTAATTTTATTATCTTGGTACTTTTCGGGATCATTAGCATCACATTCACCAAAAACTCACACTTGATTGTAATAATAAATATTATTTTTTGATAGCTCGACATGCATAGGCTAGAGATGGGAAATGCAATATTTCTGAGGTGAGTTAACCTCAAATAAGTTTCTACATGAACATGATAAGCATACCTTATTTTTCTCAATTTGATTGATAAAATTGATGCCAATTTTTTTCAAATCAATATGTTTACTCGTGTCATAAAATTTTGTATAGGTATATAATGTTGTGATTCTATTATTATTATCAAAGTCATGTTTTTTATTACAAGGTGGTCAGGCTTAGAATCAGATCAAAGTAACACATGTCGACATAATAACACACTAAATTGGCTAAGTATATATATTTTTTAATATGTTATATTATTCAACAACATAGAAGCATAAGATTATCATAAATACAATGATTATTTTTAGGGTTTATAAACAATATATTGTGGGTTTAAAACATTGTATCATTTTAATATATTCACATGAATAGATTATAAATTGACATTCATCCATTGTAAGGTAATTCAAGGATGAATCAGTATCGAGCTACGTGAATTTGGTGTCAATAATTTTCTTCATTTCATTAAATACTATCAAGTAAGCATGGTCATAATTTTGTTCTTTCAAAAGTCTAATCTTGTCATTAAGGTAATATCTTTCATCTTAAAAAAAATATTTGGGTGTGGTGGTTGATGACACATAATCATTGGCTTCTTTTGAATTGATAATGGTGAATGACCTGTGGCTCATCTTGGGTTTAATGTAAAAATAAGGCATAGGTTTAAAATATTGGGTTATTTAGATAGCAACTCATTATTATACATCAACTGTGTTAGGTATGTGTATGATTGGTAGTTCCAAGCCTTCCTCCACATCATATGGTTGTCATTATATGTGATATTTGTTTGATATAATAGAAAGTTTAGATGGTCATTCATTAGTATACTTAGATTTTTCTCAAGGGAACACTTTATAACCAACACTTCTTTCTAGGTACTGTGTGTTCTGTTTAGTTGAAGCATTAAGAGGGATTGGTTTAACCACCATGATTGGAAGGATCATAGATTTATAAGGAAAATAAATTATAGAGGATGGATTTTAATAAAATTCATGATATTACTCTGTTGATTTTTGTAGCTCAAAAGGTGGAATGTGGAATTGTTTTAAAGCAGCTCAAGATTAGATATGCTTTAAAACAATTCGAGTTGGATTTTCAACAATAGTAGTTTCAAGAATGTTTTTGAGTTTGTAAGGATTAGATAAATCCTAGTGTGATTTTATGTGTAAAAATAGAAAAGCCAAAGAAAGCAAAGAAAGCTTCTTTTTCTTGAAAGCTAAGTAAAGTAGCTAGGTTCTCTATAAAAGTAAGATTGTTGTAGCAAACTCATACATTGTATTTTTACAAAAGAGAAGTTTGTTGTTAGGCTGAATAGAAGATCTAACATTTGTAGGTTTTTCCCTACATTGGGGTTTCCTGGGTATATCTGTGTTATTGTCTTTTTTGTATTGGCTTATTGTTATTTTTTGTTTCCATTGTTATTAGTTGTTAATTAACCCAGTTGTATTAATTTTTATAAATCATATTTATGTCTGTGAATTTATTATGGAGTTAATCTGTTGCTGGGTTATAGAAATTAACATGGAATTAATCTATTTAACATAATACGGAGCCTTTTGTTGGAGGTTCCCAACATGTCAGAGGTAGATAAGCTATTTCAGTTCACTCAAGGTCTTCAGCCATGGGCTCAGGAAGAGCTCTGTCACCATGAAGTGTCCAATTTTAGCGAAGCAATTGCTATAGCAGACCGTCTTTTGGATTACAAAGATGGTTATTCATCCAGAAACACCTGGGGCCGTAACACACCTAGCAGGGGTGGCATTGGTAAGGGGTGTGGTAAGTCTTCAGGGAAGCCAGGGGGTGACTAGGGAAGGAAGATTACTATGGTGCTGTCAGAGGGATCTTGTAAGTCTTGGAGCACTTCCATGAGTGGCAAGATGAAGTCACAAGGTGGATGATCAAGTGGGAAAGAGTCCCATTTGAAGTGTTGGATGTGTGGTGGGAATCACTACAAGTGAGATTGTCCAAATCGGTAGGTTGGTGTTTAAATTTTATAAGGGGGAGTCTGGATGAACTAGTGTTAGCAGACAGGAAGTGTGCTCATAAGAGATCAATCCTAAAAGAAAGCTTGAGTTCAGAGGTGGCAGTGGTGTAACATGTTGGGTTGATTATTGTGGATAGTGGGCTCATGAACTTGAGCATTCTATAGTTGGAATTCAATTAGTGTAGCCATGCAAACTTGGCCTCCAGTCCTCTGGGGGTTTGAGTAGGCTCGAGCAGTTACAAGACATTCGTGTTGTGCTGAGGCAGGGTTTTACCTAAGGTTGGGTAAAGTGATAGTTTTCCTACATCTCAGAGTTCTTTTGTGCCTAATCCATTGCAGATGTGCAAGGCAAAGATTTTGTGGAGAGAGGGAGTGTTGATTTTTGTAGCTTGAAAGGTGGAATGTGGAATTGTTTTAAAGCAACTCAAGATTAGATATGCTTTAAAACAATTTGAGTTGGATTTTTAACAACAGTAGTTTCTAGAATGTTTATGAGTTTGTAAGGATGAGATAAATCCTAGAGTGATTATTTGTGTAAAAAAAAAAAGCCAAAGAAAGCAAGGAAATCTTCTTTTTCTTGCTTGCTAAGGAAAGCTTATTTTTCTTGCATGCTAAGGAAATCTTCTTTTTCTTGTATGCTAAGTAAAGCAACTAGGCTCTCTATAAAAGTAAGATTGTTGTAGCAAACTCATACATTGTATTTTTGCTAAAGAGAAGTTTACTGTTAGGCTGAATAGAAGATCCAACATATGCAAGTTTTTCCCCACATTGGGGTTTCCTGGGTATATCTGTGTTATTGTATTTTTTTATTAGCTTATTGTTATTTTTGTTTCCACTATTATTAGTTGTTAATTAACCCAATTGTATTAATCATTATAAATACGATTTATGTCTATGAATTTAGTGTGGAATTAATCTATTTCTAGGTTATAGAAATTAACATGGTATATGTGATGTCCCTTACTTAGGGGCTCCTTTATCAAAGCAAAAGCTCTGATACCACTGTAATATCCCCTTTCAGTAGGGAATATCTAAACAAAAATAGCTCTGAACAAAGATACACTTTTGCCAAAATAATTACAAATATGAATAAATAAATCACAATATAATCTCTCAATAGCAAATCAAAGATCTTATCACTTGTTCTTCTCGATGATTACACAGTTGAGTCTCTATCATACAAATAAAATAACGTGAAATATTCTATCTTGAAACCCTAGGCTTTTGCAAATCTAGAGATTGACCCTAAATCTGGAAGTCTCGGCCTGCTGTGTTGAACACATAGTCGTCAGTGTCGGTCGATATGCTACTGATGTCGGTCGCTGTAGGTCCTTCTCTACCGACGTTGGTCTTCAATCGGCCAATGTTGATCACTGGGGATCTTTGTCTGCCGAGGTCGGTGTCTGCATGGATTTGTACGGACCTGTACAGACTTCGTACGATTGCCAATTAAGCACAACCTACCTATTTTCAACCCCTGATCTGAAAATATATGTCTCTAATATAGAATATCTCTATCTATATAACTTATTGGATCAAAAACCTAATAAAATAAATACTTGGAAGCTCGTGACAACTTCTGTATGAAGTTACCTCTCAAATCTGTAAACCTCTGCGATAACTTTTGTATGAAGCTATCTCTCAATTTGGCAATAGATCAGCTGATATTTCACAGCCTCTGAATCGCACACAATGAAGAGTTGATGTTCTCCACTACAATGGAATCCTGGAACCCTTGGCTCAGTCTTCATAGAATAATTTATTCAATATCAAAAATCAATAATCAATGCATAATCAATAATGGCCTCCATGAGAAACCCTTATACCCTCAAAAAGATATGCTTGCCCTAATTAGGGTTTCTTAAATTAGAATTAAGGTTTCTAATTAAAATTAGGTTAAATAATTAATATTTGATTAAATCAATCAAATATTAATATCTCCCTTAATACATGTCGGATCCTCGAATCGTTCAAAGCTGGTGAACCAGGGAGTGATTACACACATGACCATCCCAAAATAAAGATGCTCTACTGCATGTAAAATATCCCTAAATAATAGGAGCTTAGGTCAAATGTGTCTGAAATAACCTGAATGAAAGCCAACTATAGGAATTCTGCAAATCGAAGCCAAGCCAATCTCCATCATAACCCTCTATCCATCTTATTAGCCTACGAAGGTTGCATAATAGGCTAATCATCAAGTCTGTTAATGTCCACGAAAAAGGGGACATGACAATCCACCCCTCCAAAAATTGCTTGTCCCCAAACAATCTCAGAACAATGAACCACTCAATCCACCTGGATCCCAAATGTAGTTATGCTCTACATAGCTATAAATCAATGCAAGTACCTGTAATATCATCAGAAGTAGAACAAAGAAGAATCCACAATCACACTGGTGAATGCAACTCAACCAATCTCTGAAATCACAACTGCCCTGGATGTGTCGATATTGTAGGCTATGTAATTGGCAAGGGTGAATTCCATCTACAAAAGATGGTATCAATCCATCCCATAACTGATCCCTCTATAAAGGTGGCACAGTGAACGGTACCACACTGTCATATGTGTGAGAAGAATCAATCTGGAGACTCAACTCCCCTGGTATCTCAAACTCATCAAAATCAGGTACTCCCAAATCCTAAACATGTGTGTCTACCTCAACAATATGCTCCTCATCAGTAGCTACAGAAACATACTCATCACCAATACTCAATGTACTAACCTCTGAGTATACCTCCACACTCTAAATGCAAGCATCAGACTCATCCCCACTGTCTAACACCTGAGCTAAACTCACCTTAAGACAAAGCTCATCCACAACATCCTCAATTGCTCCTACCTGTGAAGATAATGTAGATAAATCATTACCTAAAGATGTGTTAATGTCTCCCTGTACTGGATCAGCATGTCTGTCAAGTTCATCATTCAAGTTTATGCATGTCATAGGGAAAGTACTACGATCCTTAGGCCTATCAATTAAACTCTTTAACCACATACCAGCTCTAGGTGAGACATTTGTCTCTTTTATCTAGACATACCATAAATCTTCTGCCAAAAGTTTAGAAATCTTATCCTCCTCAAACAAGATTGTGAACATGATAGAGTGCATTGATGCTAATACATCACTGGAATGGAACTCATCTAAAATATTCCAAAATATTTTAAACATCCTATGAATGTCACCAATACAACCTACTAACATCATAATGTTTTCAAATCCATACCTGGCAAATTTTTCAAGTAATCTTGCCCTCTTTGAGAAATGAGGGTCTCTAATGTCATCTAACTTTTTGAAGCTTTTTACCATGGCGTGAAGTACCTCTCTCATAATCCGATCATCATAAAAATTAAAGCCAGCTATTATCCTCATGATTTCACTAATGCAAGAGAGAGTTGCAAGTCTTACCACCTCATCATGATGTCTCAATAATCAGGGCTTTACCAATGAACCAAACGCTTGAGATAACGTTGTTTGCATATCATAAGAATTTGATTGCTCCACCTTGCCTAAATAAGTTTCTAACTCCTCCAAAGTTTTTAGAATGTCATCTGCTTGCTGAAATGGATTATCTAACTTCTTCTTTGCATTGTGCATTCTTTCTTCCAAATCTTTGACACCTGTTAAAGCCATACTGATACCCAAACTAACCAACAGGATGGCAAGACATTAGCTCTGATACCACTATGATGTCCCTTACTTAGGGGTTTCTTTATCTAAGCAAAAGCTCTGATACCACTGTAATATCCCCTTTCAGTAGGGAATATCTAAACATAAATAGCTCTGAACAAAGATACACTTTTGCCAAAATAATTTCAAATATGAATAAATAAATCACAATATAATCTCTCAATAGAAAATCAAAGATCTTATCACTTGTTCTTCTAGACGATTACATAATTGAGTCTCTATCATACAAATAAAATAATGTGAAATATTATATCTTAAAACCCTGGGCTTTTGCAAATCTAGAGATTGACCCTGAATTTGGAAGTCTCAGCCTGCTGTGTTGAACACAAAGTCACTGACATCGGTCGATATGCTGTCGACGTCGGTCACTGTAGGTCCTTCTCTGCCGACATCGGTCTTCAGTCAGCCGATGTTGGTCATTGGGGATCTCTATCTGCTGAGGTCGGTGTCTACGTGGATTTGTAGGGACCTATACAAACTTCATATGGTTGCCAATTAAGCACAACCTGCCTATTTTCAACCCCTGATTTGAAAATATATGTCTCTAATACAGAAGATCTCTATCTGTATAACTTATTGGATCAAAAACCTAATAAAATAAATACCTGGAAGCTCTGTGACAACTTCTGAATGAAGTTACCTCTCAAATCTGTAAACCTCTGTGATAACTTCTGTATGAAGCTATCTCTCAATTTGGCAATAGATCAGCTGATATTTCATAGCCTCTAAATTGCATACAATGAAGAGTTGACGTTCTCCATTGCAATGGAATCCTGGAGCCCTTGGCTCAGTCTTCACAGAAGAATTTCTTCAATATCAAAAATCAATAATCAATGCATAATCAATAATGGCCTCCATGAGAAACCCTTATACCCTTAAAAAGATATGCTTTCCCTAATTAGGGTTTCTTAAATAAGAATTAGGGTTTCTAATTAAAATTAGGCTAAATAATTAATATTTGATTAAATCAATCAAATATTAATATCTCTCTTAATACATGTCGAATCCTCGAACCGTTCAAAGTTGGTGAACCAGGGAGTGATTCCACACATGACCATCCCAAAATAAAGATGCTCTGCTACATGTAAAATATCCCTAAATAATAGGAGCTCAGGTCAAATGTGTCTGAAATAACCTGAATGAAAGCCAACTATAGGAATTTTGCAAATTGAAGCCAAGCCAATCTCCATCATGACCCTCTATCCATCCTATTAGCCTACGAAGGTCGCATAATAGGCTAATCATCAAGTCTGTCAATGTCCACGAAAAAGGGGACATGACAGTATCAGAGCTCTAAACTCTAAATAAGAAACCAGATTTGGAGCACATTGAGATCAAGTATCACTTCATCAGAGATTGTGTGGAGAAGGGGATAGTGAAGCTCAATTACATTCCTATGGGTGAACAAATTACAGATATCTTAACAAAGGCCTTGATGAAGAGCAAGTTTGAATTCTTCAGGGACAAGTTGGGTGTGGTGCAGAACACCTTCCTCGCTAAGAGGGAGTGTTGATTTTTGTAGCTCAAAAGGTGGAATGTGGAATTGTTTTAAATCAACTCAAGATTAGATATGCTTTAAAACAATTCGAGTTGGATTTTCAGCAATAGTAGTTTCTAGAATTTTTTTGAGTTTGTAAAGATGAGAAAAATTCTAGTGTGATTTTATGTGTAAAAATAGAAAAGCCAAAGAAAGCAAGGAAATCTTATTTTTCTTGCATGCTAAGGAAAGCTTCTTTTTCTTGCATGCTAAGGAAAGCTTCTTTTTCTTGCAAGCTAAGTAAAGAAGCTAGGCTCTCTATAAAATTAAGATTATTGTAGTAAACTCATACATTGTATTTTTGCAAAAGAGAAGTTTGTTGTTAGGCTGAATAGAAAATCCAACATTTGCATATTTTTCCCCACATTAGGGTTTCCTCAGTATATCTGTGTTATTGTCTTTTTTGTATTGGCTTATTGTTATTTTTTGTTTTTGCTGTTATTAGTATTTAATTAACCTAGTTGTATTAATCATTATAAATCAGATTTATGTCTGTGAATTGATTATGGAATTAATCTGTTGCTGGGTTATAGAAATTAACATACTCAACATTTGGTAGTTCTAAGTTATTTCTTAGATTTTTAATCTTGATCATTTTAATTATTTCTTTGCTAGATATTTTTAATAAACTCTGGATTTTTATAAAAACTATATCAACTTGTCTGTTTGTAAAAGTCTATGAGCTGTGATTATTTGCATCAAGATCATAACATGTAAAGGAACTAACAATTTCAATTTGTCATGCAAACACATATTAATAACATTCTATTTTATTTAGAAACTTTTTACTTGCTCCTCCTCATCGTTTTATGTACTTAATGCCTATTTTAAAGTAAATATTCATGTTTTTATTTTTTAAAATTATAACATCATTTTGCTTTTTTTTAAACATAAATTTGAACCAAGTGAAAATTCTCAATATATCTACAATCATTATAAGACTTTCAAGTTTAAATTCATCAATTTCTATCTGATTTTAGAATTTTGTTCTAGATAACACAAACATATCCAATTCTTATCAAATTTTAATTTGTTAGTACTTGCCAGGTACTATAGTAAAGGCTTTGGGTAATTAAATTGATCTATTTCCTATTTGCATACAATCATATATCACTATGTACCAACTTTGAAAATTATGCTCTAAAGTACTCCAAAAATATTATTATTTTATTGCCTTTCTAGTTTCCACTAAATACAAAATAAACCCTCTGACATGCGGCCAATGACTGTAAATCACTCCATGTAAAATTTATGTTCAACAAAGTCAAACAATATTTTATTATTTCTTTGTGTTAGGGTTAAAGTGTTATTAGGTATGGTGGACTAGCTCTAATAAGACAGTTAATTATTTCTTTGCTAGATATTTTCAATTATGCTTCTTTAAAAAACTCTGGGTTTCTATTATTTGTTTGCTAGATTGTTATAAGAACTATATCAACTTGTCTGTAAAAGTGTACCAGCTGGGTTTATTTACAACCACTTAATATCGACATCTTTTCAGACATTTCAATGTTAAAATAGAAAACAAATGACTATTGTGTTTGAAATCACATATAATAAAATAACATCCATCCTTTTGGTTTCGTAGTTTTCTACATGATAAGTCAATTATATACCTGATTGGTTTGTAACATGACCTATATTCATTCATCTAATTTTTCTTCTTATAGAAATTTGCATTTATTTTTTATAAATAAATAAATATTTTATTGATTTATTTTTTTGGTGTACTTTTGAAGAAACAATAATAATTAAGAGACATTTAATTCATCAAAAGTTTTTATTGAATAATTTAAATAATATAACAAATCATCATTTTTACTAGTTAGATTATAAACTATCTCTTTTACTAGTTAAGATGTAATTCAATATTAAATATAAAAATTAAGTAAAATTTAATAAATTTAATATTTATAATAAGATAAAGATGAAATAATGATTACATATAAAGTAAGGTTTTTAAACCTATCAATTAAAATACTATTAACTTAATGCAAGTTTATAATTAAACATATTTAACATACTTGAGCTATTCTAACATACATAAGTATAGTAGGCCTATTTAAGATCACATAAATATAATTCAAAATGGTTGTAAGTGTATATTACAAGATACATTAGATTCTATTAGTACACAATTAAAGGTTTAGTTTTGACATCTTACCTAAACAATGTGGAAAGGAATCACACTTTATATGCATCCACTATCAAGTTGACTAAGTTGATAATCTAAGCATCGTTTATACTTGTGGGATGGTTTTAATAGGCCACTTCAAGTCAATAATTTTGAGGGAGTTTACATGCCATTATTTTTGAGTCATGATCACTAGATTGTAACTAAAATTTGTATAAGATATCTCATGTGTTTCTTATCATTCCTTCATTCAATGGATGAAACACAATGCTATAGAAAATTCCCCTTTCCCTTGTGTAGTTAGGTGTTGTATTATGTATTTGAAATTAGATTCATCTTACAGAGCAATTCAAACATTTAGGCATCCCTTTTGCCTTTTTAACCTCTATTTTTTGTGTGGATATATGTGGCAAATGGTGGAAAAATTCATACTAGATATTCAAACTACTCTCATTTTGAGGAAATTTCTAAATTTAATTTATTATTTTTCTTGTTGGAATTTTTGGAGGGTGAACTATGAATATAATTACATATTCAATCGATATATTTTATACATGAAAAGGTTTTACTTATGGGTGAATGCAAAAAAAATAATAATTGTCACTTGACAATGAGATGGAGAGTTGGATAAAACAAACTTATTTCCCAAAATTTTATTATTATTATTATTATTATTTTGGGTTACCTATTTTTTAAAACTGGAAATGTTAATATGCCTTGCACCAAAATAATTATCTTGTACCATGACATAGATATGTCTTTTATGTATTCTATTTACAGATTCACAAGAATATAAGAACTTCCTTTGATTATATATATATATATATATATATATATATATATATATATATATATATATATATATATATATATATATCTTCCTAAAATAAATAAAGCATTATTCAATAAAATATGATGACCCATAAATTTTAAATAGTGTAAAACTTATTCATTATATATTTAAAGTGTTTACAATATAAAAAATTAAATATTTGTGAAGGCATTACAAGATCATAATACGTAACATATGATAATTTGTAAATTAAAGAATTAAGTGTAAAGTAAAGGAACTAACATTTTTAATTGGTCATGTAAACACATATTAAAAGCATACCATTTTATCTAGGAATGTTTTTCTGCTCCTCATTTTTTTGTGTACTTAATGCCTATTTTTTATAAGTCCTCTTATATTATTATTACTTTAATATAAATTAAATTTAGAGGACCCACTAAGAATGATGATGTTTTACAACTTGAATCTTAAAAAAAAAAAAAAATTGATTTCTTAAGATAAATCTGCTTTGATGCAAACTCTTTTTTGGGGACAATTAGATTAAAATCTCGTAGGCTTATGGAAAATAACCTATCTAATGGAAGACATTATTTTATCTATGAAATTCTAATCAGGGAGAGGTAACATGGGTAATTTCACCTACATGATGAATTTTAGAGAAGTGTGCTTTGAGACAATAATATCTTGGGTCCAAGGTGAGAGTATCATCAAAGAGTTATGAATATTAAAAGTGGTAGACTTAAGTTATCAAGATTTAGACAATATTACATATTTCTTCTATTATCAATCAAATTTTCACCCTTCGGAAAATATTTTAATCCTTTAAAATTTGATGCAACATGAAAACACCTCAAGGTTGTGGGTGACCTATTAGAGAGGTGAATATATAGATTAAAGGGCTAGCTCCCCTTGATGAATAACTTAGGCTCAAATATTAATCTACCACTTGATAGGAGAAAGGAGAGATACCTAATCTAATGAGGTGATCAAAAAAATAAGATTTTACCACTACCAACTAGATGTAAATACAATTAAAATATGAGAATAATATGTAAATGGCATTACTCCTATTTTGACTCCCTATATCAATGTTTCTTATGAATAATGCTTGATCTAGGAGGACTAGTCAAAAGGTCATAACATGAAACTAATGAAAATACAACTCACTCAAAATTTTACACTCCATTTGAACATTTAAAAAGACCTATAAAAAAGATTCCAAATTGAACATGAATGTTAAACTAGTGCAAACATGCCAAGGAAGCAAGACTATCACTTAGCAAGATCAACTAGTCAAGTTTGCATATTGAAACCAATCAAAGAAGAAAGGAAAACTAGAATAGTTTCATTAATAAAATGTTTTAAAATGGTCAGGTATTTTCCATACCCATGTGGAGGATACAAATGTATCCTATCAAGGATGAATATATAGAAAAGAGTGAAAAGAAGAGAAGGGTGTAGAAGAGAGAGAGTGCCAAGTGTTCAAAAGAGAGTTAGAATAAAAAAGTAGTTTGAAACTACCTCATCATATTTTTAAGGATAAGTGTTGGTATTTTGAAGATACTCTTTTGCTCCAAGTGGCATAAAAGTTTCAAACTTTTCTTGACACCTTGCCTTGCTCTTCAAAATTGACTCTTCTCTTAGCTTCAGAGAGGACAAATGGCACTCTTAAACATCAATTCATTTTGAGTTACATCCTTGCTATGATCTTGACACCTTTTAATTTATCTCTAAAGGTTCCCTTAGACACATCACATTATTCTCTTGTCAAGTGGCTTAAAGTCTCTTTGTCTCACTAAGCCAATCTTGGTTACAAGTGTCAAAACTTGAGTTCATATTATTCAATGCATTTTCTCTCTATGGATGTCTCAAAATACCCCCAAGAACATGTTCAACATCAAAATATCTCATTCAGTGTCATTCCTTATAGAACTAAAAACATGTAAAACTCATTATGTAGAAGAATGTACAAAGGATCTTAAAAAATTGAGAACATATTTTAGGGCCTTGAAACATGTATGGATTTATATCTCGATGCCAAATTATATGTCCTGAATCTAATTGGAAATATCCTTTTATCACATTCTCTCTCCTCATTTAGTCCTCAATTAGTCCTCCTTGACTAGAAGCCTGATATTTAACTTCAAAATATTCTCACGCATGTGAAACTTTAAAAAAACATGTGAATAAATTTTCCTATCCTATCTCCAACCATCATGTCAAATTTGAGTTGTTGAGACCTTGTGGAAGTGTGATAACCATGAAATGGCCTTGAAACCTAGTCTCACTATTGGTCTATTGGATACTATCTTGAAAAATAAAGTCTGTTTGACCATTTTTAAGGTTTAATGCATGTATTTTTAGGATTGAATATGTGTAATACATCCCAAATAACTTTTTCCAATAATCCTTGTAAAATAGGGCATTTATTATAGTCCATATAACTTCAAGTAAAAAAAATTACACTTGGAGAATCTACTTATAATAATCAACAATGCCCAGAAAGGTTTAAAGGCAAATCAGGTCATTTGTTGCACTTTATATGTCAATATTTCTCAATTGGTCATTATTAGGGTTTTAGGAGGGTTTAATCCTATTCTATTCCATGCACAATTATTCATAATCCCTATGCCCTCAATCATTAAACTAATGCCATAATTTTCAAGTGCACTACCCTCAAAATTTTATAGGAACTCAGGTTCACATGCATTCTAACTGTATAGTTGAGAGTGTAATAGGTTGACTCTTGGTCTATAAACTAGCTATTGGAGAGTGATTGATAGGCTTAGGCATTGCTCATTCATGTGATGGGTTTAATTCAATAATTGACACTACAATATTGAAGTGTGTGGACCTCATTACCATACCTGAAAACCACTTGGTCTCATTGATGGTGAAAAATAAGCCAACCTTTCAAAGGCCATAAATTTTAACCCATAGCTCCATTTGAGCTCTTCTAGACTCCAAAGTTATAGTATCAAAAATTATTATATATCTCCCACATGAATTCTTGATTACATCACCAATATACCCTTTTTTAACACTCTACCCTTAGTAGTCTAGTTGTTTTTGTATAGATTTAAATTTTTGATTGTAGCTCGAGGCATTCCCTGCATGCATTCTTCTTCAAATGTTGAAGTTGATGACTTTATTATTTTGATTATTTTTTCATGATTATCTATTATTTGAGATTGAAAATTATTAGGTAGATGAAAACATCTGATGCATTTGTAGTTTGCATGGATGGTGCCCTATAAAATAAATTGAAAATGTAATAATGATTAATCAAAAAATGTTTTAATTATTACCTATAATTTTCTAAAAATATAAGATATGAATTTTTTAAAATATGAATGCAAACCATTTGTACAATAATTAATTATGATAAAAATATAGAGTTAGAATAGAACATATCAGAAATTGCATCTATGTTGTCTCTCTAATAAAACCATGTAACATATGAGATACAAATATTAATGTCAAAATCACACAAAAAATTTAAAAAATATAAGAGGTGATATTTTTATTTTTCTATTTAAATTTATGCTAAAGAATCAAGTTGATTTGAATCATTTTACATTCAAAATCTTTTTTGCCATATTCAGACATTGAGATTTGGGAATAGGATTGGGAAAATGGATTCCATTCTTACTTAATATATTCTTGGGTTCATACATTAAAGCATCTTCAACTATATTATCATTAATTCAAACCCTCTTGAATATGTTTTCTTAATTTTAAACCCTGTGATGAAAATTGCTTGAGGATCAATACTTGAGAAACATTCCATTAAGTCCTATTTTATGACATCCATAGGAAGCTTCTACATTCTGTGATACACAATATAAATGACAAATTATTTTATATGAAAATTATCTTTGTTTTGTAGTTGTTTGATGATCAAAGACCATGTTAGAGTCTCTTTTGGTAACTTAAATTTTTTAACTCCTAATTGCCATATTGATCATATAAATATGATTCAAAAAATAGATAATACAAAATAAGAATATGGATATTATTAATATTGAATGTGATGTATAAGCTTAAATAATATAAAAATATGAATATTATTAATACTAAATAAAATGCATAAATATAATTTTTTAAAAAAATTAGACTTGGTATTCTATACATTGAATTGATCCCTCATTAATTTGTTTTAAAAACCTTTTATGTACATAGTCTAACATCTAACTAGGGTCCTAATGAGTTAGCATCATAAGATTTTAAATCCATCTGTTGAACTCATCTCCTCATACCAAATAAGGCACTTGCAAGACTAAATTCTGAGGTGAATAAATGCCCAAATCAATTATCTAATGATTATTTATATATTTGAAAGATTATACAACTCTATATATATATATATATATATATATATATATATATATATATATATATATATATATGTAATAAAATAATACCGATTTCAAATAATGTAAAGAGCATTTTGAAAGCACATACATTGAATTTAAAATTTGATGAGAACATATATATGCATTTAAATAAATTGTTTTTTAATGATTGTTTACATATTTGAAAGAATATATAGTTTAGTATATTTGTTAAAAAAATTTATATTATATTTTTTTCCAATTTAATAGACACTTTTCTAATTTAATAAAACAAAACAAATTAGTAAATCAATATAAAATCATGTATTGTTTGTTGGTACTGCATACATTGAATTGATCCCTCATTAGCTTGTTTTAAAAATATTTTGTATATGTAGTATAACATCCCTAGTGATGTGATGAGTTATAATCATGGGATTTTAAACCTATCCACTGAACTCATCCCTTGTTACTAAACAAAGCACTTGCAAGCTTAGATTTCAAGGTAGCTAAATAATCGAATCAATTGCCCAATATTTATATGTAATCAATTGTCCAATATTTGTTTATATATTTGAAAGATTAAATAATTTTATATATTATTTTGAAAAAATATCTTTTTGATAACAAAATAATATTGATTTGAAATAAAGCAAATAACTTTTAATAATTTAATAGATCATTTTCTAAATTTAAAAAAAAATTGTACAATTTGATAAATTAATGAAAAAACACTTAAAGTGAAGTAAATATTTTTGAAAAAGATATATATTCATTTAGATTTTTTTATTTTTTTATTTTTTAATAACTAAACATTTTACAATTTAGTAAAACACTTTGCTTATTTTTTTTAAAAAAAAACAAATTAATATATCAATTTAAATGTATTAAAAAATAAAATATTTAAATGTTCTACTATAGATTTAGTATTAAAAGTGGAAATGACTAAATACATATATAGTGCCATTATAGCTTTAGGTTTTGGTATGTACCTAATGTATACGTGGATTCATGGAGGCCTTCATAAGGCTCATATTGTAAACTTGTAAGATTTTATGCTTTTTATGAGTTTGTTGACAATTAGATTATATTTTTTATAATAATTGAGTATTTAAATATATTATATTTGTATAATATTTTAAAAATATTATAGATATTAGGTAATTTAATTATATTATAAGGTTTAATATTTATTTTTTAATAACATTATTATATTTTATAAGTATATATCTATTTTTATTTAATATATATAATAAATCTATTATTTTATTAATATACAATATACAATATAGTTATATTATAAATTTTATCTAATATATACAATAAATATATTATATTATTAAATATTTATATATACAATATAATAAAACATATAATAGTAAATATTATATATACTATTTTATACAAATATACATTTCAATTATTTATATATATTTATCTTATATAGACCTCCTTAATTTTTCTTTAGAGTAGTCATGTATTGGTTTATATTAAGTATATTTATATTCTTACAACATTATTATATTTTATAAGTATATATATTTCTATTTAATATATTAAATAAATATATTATATAAGATAACATTTATATATACTATATAAATAATATATAATATTAATTATTATTATACTCTTTCTTATAGTTATCATTTATAAATATAAATCTATATTTATCTAATATATATAATATTTTTATTAAGTAACCTAGCTAAAGCAAATACACAAGGAATCCTTCCTGTTGCTTAGTTTATAATAATATATGATATAAATATATTACATGTGTTATAATCTAGTAATATTAGAAATATATATATATATATATATATATATATATATATATATATATAATCTAATTTTATCTAGTATACATAATAATAATATTTTTATATATTATATAATTAATATATAATATTAATTTTTTTGAATATATATAATAATATTTATTATAATAATATGATATTTTATTATCGATGAGATGTGACTGAGTTGGTAAAGTGTTTTGGTTATTCTAAGAACTACTCAAGGTCAAATCTTGATTTGGTATCAGAACCCAGATGTAGCCGATGCTTAAGAAATAGTGGGCCAATTTTAACCAATCATTGGTATTCTTGGGTCGATTGTGATCGATCACTGGTATTCTTGGGGTAGTTGTGGCCTATCATTGGTAATATTGGACTAGGTTATGGTCATTGATGGTATTCTTGGGCTAGTTGTGGCCATTGATTGGTATTCTCTTCGAAATATGATCCCCCAAATGCATTCCAAACCAGTAGGAGCTCTAATCAAAAGCCATTAGGATAAGGACCCTTCAACCTTGAGTATCGATTAAAAAATATGATATTTTATTAATAATATTATATTTATTTTAGAAATATTATGTACCTAAACATATAATAATAATAAATATAAGAACACACACATAGTAAAGAGGGCATGCCATCTAATAGCTATTATAAAGTATATAATTTAAATATTACTTTTATTATAATATTACTATTTATATTATATATTTATATTTAATAATATAATTTTTATATATCATATAATGAATATATAATATTAAATATTACTATACTATTATATAAATCTAATATATAAACTATTATATATTATAATATATAAAATTTATACGTACCATGTATATAATATTAATAAATCCCTAAATCGAATAAGTATAAGAATTTTTATTATAATAATTTTATTTTTTTATTAATAATACTATAGTTATTTTAGAAATATAATATACCTAAATAAAATAATAATAAATATAAGAACAAAAATATATATTTATATTATATACTAAAATTATATAATGCCTAACTTTTTGGGATCCACATAAAATAATGTTTCATTTTACTTAATTTATTCGAGGGAATATATTAAGAATCACAAATGATCAATAATAGGGTATGGGATTCTAGAGTCCATTAAAGAGTAGAGGTGGGGTACATTTATGCATTTTAAATATATCTTGATATTCTAGTGGATAGGAAAACCTCAAGGACATATGACCTTTTGCATTAATGTATTATGAAAAAATGTTAACACAAATATTTATAAAGTAGAAATTGGATCAATCTCACACGACACCATAACAGTCAGTTTGCTCTATGGATTATATACACATCAAAGGGTAGCTGGCAAAGTGAAATTATAAACCCTACTTAGGAAAAGTAGGGATCTATAAGGCCTTGACTGTTGGCAAATATCTTTTCTGAGTCGTATGACAACGTAGCTGGGGAAATAGGTAACGGTTAGTTGGTTGATTTGATTTAGAATAACATGTGGACAAATATTTACTGGGTTCATCTTAAATTTTATTCAAAAGATTTTGAGGGTGCAGCAATTTTGTGGAGGGTATGCTACTTTTTAGGCCATGGAGATGGATGGGTATTGTTGAGGATTTGATTGTAGGGATAAAATTATTAAGGTTCTTTTTTGTCACCCCTGCCTATTTCTATTTATGGTTTGATGTTTTTGGTATTTTTCCATCATTTAATTTGGGAAAAAATAGACATTTTATTTTAATAGAATTCTTTATTTCACTTTATAAATACACTTCCATATGTTATTTTACACTACAAAAATTTTATGTAGAGAACAAATATATACCTTATTAAAAGATAGATTCATGAAGGGTTTTGATTTTCAACACAGAATTCCATGGTGAGCAAATGTTTTTTGTTGTTTTTTTTGCAAAAATCAAATCCACAAATAGAACATTTACTCTCACATTATTTATGCAACAATATTACAATTATGTTTCAAAACAAACCATCATAAATAAATTAGAAATAAGTACAACCATTTAATAAAAATTAGTTTTTTTGTCTCAAGTGATTCATGCATCGAATACACATCTCCAATTTAGAAAAAAAAAATGTAGGAAATAGGGTAATGTATGGCATGACACATTGGCCAAGACATCCACCACATCCTTGTTCAGAAATATACCAACCCATGCATTTGATGCCTCTATGCCATGGACTAGCTTAACCAATCACCAATCTGTCAAGGACATGTCAACATTTTATTTTTTGTAAAAAGCATATTTTTTTCCTTATCTCATAGAAAATGAATCTTGGTCTTTTGATCATTATATAAGCCTCTGGGTTAGTCATTATTTATAACTTTTTTCACCCAATGTTGGGGACAACAGAAAGGAAATGCCAAAATGACATGTATACTACACAAGAAAGAAGGTTAGCCATTATATTTTGGTTGTGTGGGAAGGAGGAGGATAGGTGGTTCCTTTTTATTCAAACTGGTCAAAAGTAAATGTGTACATAACCATACTAATCCCAAAATGTATTTCTCAAAATGTTGACCCACAAGCTCACATTGTTTCTTTGTGGAAGCTTCTTGTTCTACCAATAACATATATAGAATAATACTTTTCGTAATTAATTGATTAGGATTCTTGTTTAGGGATAATCATTTTACTTTGGATTTATTTTTTAATATAGAAATATCTTTATTAAAAGAATAAGTATTTGGGAGTATTATTTATGTTAGTCTATGAGGTCGTTTATTCTTCTTTATTTATGTTGAACTCTATTGTAGCTATTTGATTTGTCAGATCTCTATTCGTGATTGAGTCAAAGATATCAATCCATTTGCATGTGTAGAGATCTAAGATCATAAATATATTAAAGCATTATATTTAATTTAAAATAAATACTTCTAAAAATTTTGAGACAAAATAATTTACATACCTATCCAACAATATTTTTAAATTTTTTTTTGGTCTTTGAATCCACAAACATAGTCTTGATGTACACCATGTGAAATTATTCCCCCTATGAGATTTTTAGTATTATTGAATGCTACAACATTAATTTTTTCTAAGCCTTCTAGAAAAATGGCATAATAAAAAAGGCCTAATAGAAGAAAGTGTTGGTTGTGTGAGAGTTTTGGACTTGAAGATTGTGTTATTTCATCATGTGTGAAAGAGTTATAATATGTAGAAGAATGGCCTTGGGAGTCCCAATTATAGGGTCAAGAATCTTAGGATTAGGAGTTAGGTTTTTAGGCCTAAGAATGTATATGGAGATGAGTAAGTTTAAATCAAGATTGAAGCAATGAAAGTTGTGAATGAGAGGATGATGTTGATGCTAAAGAATAGAGTGAGTAGAGGTTGATAAAGATGATGTGTCTTCAGGAGAGAAGGGAGGACTAGATGCATGCAAAGAGGCATATGAGCCTAGTGTAGTGAAGAGTGATCAAAGAGAGTTGAAGATATAAGTAAGGTACGTATGTTAAGGAATAAAATCAGAGTACATTAAAAGAGATTAAATCTAAAAATTATAGCCATGAAAAGGTATATGAAGAGTCTAGGCATCAACACTACATCAATAAATATAGCCAATAATTTGTGTTAATATATATATATATATATATATATATATATATATATATATATATATATATATATATATATATATATATATATATATATATATACCAATATATACCAATATATACCAAAGAAGTTGACTTTAAATTTGATCTGTGCATCTTATATAAATTGGAGGTAGGTTTTAAATTAATAACAAGATGAAATAGAAAGGTAAGGTTAAATTTATTGTTATTATTTGCATGGCTGACCAATCCTACCTATGGCATCGCGAATGAAGCAATCAGGAAAAGATATAAGAAAATTAGCACATAAATAACCATGACACCTTCGACTGAACAGCTTGACATCTACACTGTAATTGCATGCAATTGAACACACGTTTTTCGCTAATTCCTGTCCATCGAAACGCACCTGCACCATCTTAGCAGCTTCAAATTTGCATGGCTGACTAATCTTACATAACACATATGACAGTGATAAGAAAATTCAATTTTAAATATTAATAATAAAATAACCGTGAGGCTGTATAAATACGTTAGCATCTACATTGTAATTACACGCATTTGGACACATGCGTTTATGGCTTATCTGTCGAAAGATTCGTGCACCGTCTTAAGAAATTGCAGAAGTTGGGTTTTAACAAAACTCAGGATATTACTCAACATTAAGGCAGTTCTGGGTTATTCTTTAGATTGTTAATTATTTCTTTGTTGGATATTTTTAATCATGCTTCTTTGAAAAGCTCTGGGTTTTTATTATTTGTTTACAGGATTGTTATAAGAATTATGTCAACTTGTCTGTAAAAGTGTATGAGCTGGGTTTATTTGCTGACACTTATATCAACATCTTTTCAGGCATTTCAATGTTAAAATAGAAAAGCTATGAGATCATATATGAGAAGTCAGTTATATGATTGATCGGTTTGTAACGTGACCTATATTCCTTCATTTGCCTTTTATTTTAAAGGAAATTTTGGTGGATGGAAATTGACATTTATTTATTGATAAATAAATAAATAAATATTTTATTGATTTTTTTTTTAAAGGTATTTTTGAATAAGTAAATATAATTAAGGTATATTTAATCCATCAAAAATATTTATTGAATAATTTAATTAGTATAATAAATCATCATTTTTTAAAATTAAATTATAAATTATTATTTTTATTAGTTAAAATATAGTTCGATATTAAATATAAAAATTAATTAAAAATTTATAATTTAATATTTATAATAAAATAACAATTGAATAATAATAACACATAAAGTGAGATTTCTAAACCTATCATGTAATATAATGTTGACTTCATTCATATTTATAATAAACATATTTAAGATACTAGATCTATTTTGACATACATAAGTATAGTAAGTCTATTTGAGATCCAAAAAATACAATTCAAAATGGTCATAAGTACATTTTACAAAATTTATTTTCGATTGTTACATTGGATTCTATTAGAACATAATTAAAGGTTTAATTTTGAATTCTTACCTAAACAATGTAGAAAGGAATTGCTTCCGATGAAAATATTGAGGGAGTTCAAACTGTTAATATTGATATTAAAAACAAAAAAGTTATAGTAAAACACAACACAACACAACATCATGAGGAAAAACATTATAAAAAACACACATTTTTTGAGGGGTACTATGTGTTTTGTTTAGTTGAAGCACCGCAATTTGAAGTATCATAATATTTTGAGGAAAAGAAATTGCAATAAATGGGTTTTAACAAAATTTGGGATATTATTCAATGTTAAGGCAATTTTTGATTATTCCTTAAATTTTTAATTATTTATTTGATGGATATTTTAAATTATATTTCTTTAAAAAGCTATGGTTTTTTATTATTTGTTTGCTAGATTATTATAAGAACTATATCAACTTGTCTGAAAAAGTGTATGAGCTGGGTTTATTTACAACCATTTAATATCAACATCTTTCAGGCATTTCAATTTTAAAATAGAAAACAAATGATTATTGTGTTTGAAATAAAATAGCATCCATCCTTTTAGCTTTTTTGTTTTCTACATGAGAAGTCAGTTATATACCTGATTAGTTTGTAACATGACCTATATTCATTCATTTGTTTTTTCTTTTTATGGAAAATTGTATTTATTTATTTATAAATAAATAAATAAATATTTTATTGATTTATTTTTTTGGGTACTCAAGGGACATTTAATCCATCAAAATATTTTATTGAATAATTTAAATAGTATAACAAATCATCATTTTTACTAGTTAGATTAATAATTATCAATTTTATTATTTAAGATTAAATTCAATATTAAATATAAAAATTAATTTAAAATTAACATTTATAATAAGATAAAGATGAAATAATGATTACGTATAAAGTAAGGTTTCTGAACCTATCACTTAAAATATTGTTAACTTAATTCAAGTTTATAATTAAAAATATTTAACATACTTGAGCTATTCTAACATACATAAGTATAGTACACCCATTTAAGATGACATAAATATAATTAAAAATGGTTGTAAGTGTATTTTACAAGATAAATTTGATTCTATTAGTACACAACAAAAGGTTTGATTTTGACATCTTACCTAAACAATGTGGAAAGGAATCACACATAATATGCATCCATTATCAAGTAGACTGGATTGATAATCTAAGCATCATTTATACTTGTGAGAGTGTTCTAATAGGCCACTTCCACTCGATCATCTTGAGGGATTTTACATGCTATTATTTTTGATTCATGATCACTAGATTGTAACCGAAACTAGTCTAAGATATCTCATGTTTTTTTTATCATTCTTTCATTCAATGGAAAAAATGCAATGTTATAGAAAATTCCCCTCTCCCTTGCCTAGTTAGGTGTTTTAGTATGTATGTGAAATTAGATTCATCTTGGAGAGAAATTGAAACATTTAGGCATCCCTTTTGCATTTTTAGCCCCTATATTGTTTGTGGATATTCATGGAAAATGATGGAAAAATTCATACTAGATATCCAAATTACACTCATTTTGAGGAAATTTCTAAATTTACTTTATTATTTATCTTGTTGGGATTTTTAGAGGGAAAACTAAGAAGACAATCACGTATTCAATTGATATATTTTCCACATGAAAATATTTTACTTGTGGGTGAATGCAAAAAGAACATAATTGCCACTTGACAATGAGATGGAGAGTTGGATAAAATAGAAGAATTATTATTATTATTATTATTATTATTATTATTATTATTATTATTATTATTATTATTATTATTATTATTATTATTATTATTATTATTATTATTATTGTTGTTGTTGTTGTTGTTGTTATTGTTATTATTATTATTATATTTGGTTACCTAGTTTTTTGAACTACAAATGTTAATATGCCAAGCACCAAAATAATTGTCTTGTACCATGACATAGATATTTCCTTTGTGTATTCAATTTTTAGATTCACAAGAATATAAAAACTTCCTCCGATTAAAAATATATATAATAAATAATCATATATGACTACCAAAATGTTGTGAAAAAATAACTATTTTTTTTGTTTTTAAAATTTCTTTAACTAACAATTATTTTTATCTTCATAAAATAAATTAAGTATTATTCAAATAAAATATGATGTCCCATAGATTTTAAATAGTGTAAAACTTATCCATTATATGTAAATTCAATTCAAACATGAGACTAATATGTACATGACACTACTCCAATTCTGCCTCTCTACATCAATGTTTCTCATGAAGGTTATGAATAATACTTGATCTAGGAGGACTAGTCAGAAGGTCATAACATGATACTAATAAAAATACAACTCACTCAACCTTTTAATATCCATTTGGAAACTTTAAAAGACCTAGAAAAATATTGCAAATTAAACATGAAAGTTAAACTATGATAAACATGCCAAGAAAGAAAGACTATCACTTAGCAAGATTAACTAGTCAATCTTGCATATTGAAAACAATAAAATGAGAAGCTAAAACTAGAATCTACTCATTAATAAAAAAAAATTTGAAATGGGTATGTATTTTTCATACCCATGTGGAGGATACAAATGTTACCTATCCAGATTGAATATATAGAGAAGTGTGAAAATAAAGAGAGAAGGGACTAGAAGAGAGAGATTGCTAAGTGTTTTAAAAAGTTTTATAATAAGAAAAGAGTTTGAAACTACCTCATCATGTTTTTAAGGACAATTTTTGGTCTTTTGAAGATACGCTTTTTCTCTAAGTGGAATAGATGTTTCAAACTTTACTTGACACCTTGCCTTGCTCTTCAAAATTGACCCTTCTCTTAGCTTCTAAGAGGACAAATGGAACTCTTAACCATAATTTACTATTATTATTATTATTATTATTATTATTATTATTATTATTATTATTATTATTATTATTATTATTATTATTATTATTATTATTATTATTATGAAATAAGTTTATTTTACCTAACTCTCCATCTCATTGTCAAGTGACAATTATGTTCTTTTTGTATTCACCTATAAGTAAAACCTTTTCATGTAGAAAATATATCAATTAAATACATGACTATCTTCATATTTCGGCATCAAAAAATCCCAACAAGAGAAATAATAAAGGAAATTTATAATTTTTCTCAAAATGAGAGTAGTTGGATATCTAGTAAGAATTTTTCCACCATTTTCCATGTATATTCACAAATAATATAGAGGCTAAAAAGGCAAAAGGGGAGCCTAAATGTTTGAATTGCTCTCCAAGATGAATGTAATTTCACATACGTACCACAACACCTTACTAGGCAAGGGAGAGGGAAATTTTCTATGACATTGTGTTTCTTCCATTGAATGAAATAATGATAAGAAACACGTGAGACATCTTATACTAGTTTTAGTTACAAGCTAGTGATCATGACTCAAAAATAATAGCATGTAACCTCCCTTAAGATGATAGATTGGAAGTGGCCTATTAAAACCCTCCCATAAGTATAAACAATGCTTAGATTATCAACCCAATCTACCTGATAGTGGATGCATACAAAGAGTGATTCCTTTCAACATTGTTTAGGTGAGATGTCAAAATTAATCCTTTAATTGTGTACTAATAGAATCTAATGTATCTTGTAACATGCACTGACAACCATTTTGAATTATATTTATGAGATCTTAAATAGGCCTACTATAATTATGTATGTTAGATTAGCTCAAGTATATTAAATATGTTTAATTATAAACCTGAATTAAGTTAAAAATAATAATAATAAACCTGATGATTTGTTATATATTATTTTAATCAAAGAAAGTTTTTATATTATTTTGAATCTATACATAGAATACACAAAGGACATATCTATGTCATGGTACAAGAAAATTATTTTGCTGAATGGCATATTAATGTTTCTAGTTTAATAATAATAATAATAATAATAATAATAATAATAATAATAATAATATTATTATTATTATTATTATTATTATTATTATTATTATTATTATTATTATTATTATTATTATTATTATTATTATTATTACCATTACCATTACTATTATTATTAGGAAATAAGTTTATTTTACCTAACTCTCCATCTCATTGTCAAGTGACAATTATGTTCTTTTTGTATTCACCTATAAGTAAAACCTTTTCATGTAGAAAATATATCAATTGAATACATGACTATCTTCATAGTTCACCATCAAAAAATCCCAACAAGAGAAATAATAAAGTAAATTTATAATTTTCCTCAAAATGAGAGTAGTTGGATATCTAGTAAGAATTTTTCCACCATTTTCCACGTATATTCACAAATAATATAGAGGCTAAAAAGGCAAAAGGGGTGCCTAAATATTTTAATTGCTCTCCAAGATGAATGTAATTTCACATACGTACCACAACACCTAACTAGGCAAGGGAGAGGGAAATTTTCTATGACATTGTGTTTCTTCCATTGAATGAAATAATGATAAGAAACACATGAGACATCTTATACTAGTTTTAGTTACAAGCTGGTGATCATGACTCAAAAATAATAGCATGTAACCTCCCTTAAGATGATAGATTGGAAGTGGCCTATTAAAACCCTCCCATAAGTATAAACAATGCTTAGATTATCAACCCAATCTACTTGATAGTAATAATAATAATAAACTTATTTCATAATAATAGTAGTAGTAGTAGTAGTAGTAGTAGTAGTAGTAGTAGTAGTAGTAGTAGTAGTAGTAGTAGTAGTAGTAGCAGCAGCAGCAGTAGGAGTAGTAATAATAATAATAATAATAATAATAATAATAATATTATTATTATTATTATTATTATTATTATTATTATTATTATTATTATTATTATTATTATTATTATTATTATTATTATTATTATTATTATTATTATTACTATTACTATTACTATTACTATTACTATTAACCTAGTTTTTTAAACTAGAAACATTAATATGCCATTCACCAAAATAATTTTCTTGTACCATGACATAGATATGTCCTTTGTGTCTTCTATGTATAGATTGAAAATAATATAAAAACTTCCTTTGATTAAAAATATATATAACAAATCATCATATATGACTACCAATACGTTGTAAAAAAATAACTATTTTTTTTATTTTTAATATTTTTTTAACTAAAAATTATTTTTATCTTCATAAAATAAATAAAATATGATGTCCCATAAAGTTTAAATAGTGTAAAAATTATTCATTATATATTTATATAATTTACAATATAAATAATTAAATATTTGTGAAGGCATTGGAAGATCATAATACATAACATATGATAATTTTTATGTTAAAGAATTAAGTGCAAAGTAAAGTAACTAAAATCTTTACCTAGTCATGCAAAAACATATTAAAAGCATTCCATTTTATCTTTGAATTTTTTTTGCTCATTATTTTGTGTACATAATGCCTATTTTTTATAATTCTTCTTATATTATTATTGCTTTTTTATAACTCAAATTTAGAGGACCCACTAAGGGAGTAAAATAGAATAAGAAAACCAAAAAGAGGTAGGATGTTCCTTAGAGGAGAACAAGTTATAAGAAATCAAGATTAATGATCCTTCCCCTCAAGTCCACCTTTCCTTCAAGATAATTAAATATGATTGCCTTATGTTCTTCATAGTAGTAGAGGTAGTCAAAGTGGGAACAGAATAATAAAAACATTTAGGCCCAAATTAAGAAAAGTTCCTTTTTGAACTTGAGTTAAAGGAAAATAAGGAACCCATGAATTCCTTTTATGACACCATAACTATCCCTGATCTCCAAATGATAACATATTCCACATCCAAGGCAACAAATATGGTCAAGATACAAATAGGAGATCATAAGCATAGTGATCTAAATACAGAAGTGTAGCCAATGGAGATGCAAGCTGAGAATGATCTAATTTATCCCAAATATCCACATACTTCAGCCACAATGAAAAATTCAAAAGGCATTTGATATCGGAAGAACCACTCCCATACTTCCTTGGCAACAATAGCCAACAATCAATGTATGAACTAGATGCAACCAAGAAAATATCTCTACTGGGTTGGATATTGGTACAAGCATGAGAGCTGGAAACTAACTAAAGTCAACCACTAATCCCCATGTTGTAGTAGTTTACCACTCAAATTTCCACACTGGCATTTCCTCATACAATTGACATCTCAACAATAGAGATTTGATTTCCTTTATTAATACAATGGATTTCAAATACAATATTTTCCATAAATAAGTTTATTCAATAATCAAATGCATGGAGTAATAATAAACTATGTATTGGTCTATACACATAACATTACCTTCCAATGGTAACATCCATGTTCCTATTCACACAATAAAGATAAAAAACATAAATATGTCATGTAATGTGAAATTTTCCAACCAACCACAAATAACCACCTCTAAATGAATGGCATCATCCTTATAAGGATGAAAACATACATCCTATGAACTTATACCCTATCCCTTTATATTCTTCCAACACTTCTAGATCCTTATAGGTGTTTTAAAAATCCATTGGATATAAAGGGAAGACAAAATGTGTTAATCACCAACATGTGGTTCAAATCAGGTTTACACTGAGGATAATAAAATATAATGAATGTTTTTTTGTCTTTTTATAGACCTTGAATGTCTCTAACAAGTAAAATTAAAAAATTCTCATATTCTATTAGAGGTTATAATGGATTTTGAGCATGTTTATGCCCTATCAGTTATTTTTATGAGTGCCAAGACCTATTGAACCATTTTCTCATTCAAAAGATCATTTTGGGACTTTTACATGATGCTAAACTATTCTAAAATAATTAAGGTCCAATTGGGCTTTATCTGCCCGCTCAAAAATATTTTTCAAATCTTAGACAAAAACAAAACCATATGGGCTTTGGATCTCATAGACAAAAAAATACTCAGAGACTTCAATCTACTTTACAAGATTGAGTTTGGAGTTTTATTCCTGTAAACCACTAGCTTTCACCTTTGTGATGATCATAGATCTAATCGGGAGAGAAAATCCATTTAACATTGGAGGAAAGTTATGAGATCCAAGACCAAATCAGTCTTTGAAAACCAATTTCCAAAGGTTAAAATCAAATGCTCACCAAACACTCAACTGCAAAGATAATGTTGAATACAATTGTGGATAAAAACAACATTTTTCAAGGCCAAACTTGGTGTAAGAAGCCTGATTAGGATTGCATTGACAAGTTTGAAGTGTTCATGACCCAATTAAAGTTTCTATTTAAAAAAAATTATAAAAAAGTTTAAAAATAAAATAAAAAATTGGGTAAATAAGTCCATTTTATCCAACTTTTCATTGCATTAGTAAGCGACAATTCTGTTCTTTTTACCTTTAGTCATATGGAAAGTATTATGAGAATATTAAGAACATTCTAAAACTTTGGAAAATATCAAATGAGGCCATTCTTGGAAAGATAATCAATCTCTTATTAGATAGGCTAAGACATGCAATAAATATCAAGAATTATTCACAAGTTAAAATAATCATTCATAGTTGAAAACCTATATAGCTTTGAGATGGTGACACTTGTCACCATCTTGGGTCTGTAAGTGGATATAGACTTGTGGATTTTTTTTTTGGATTCATCTAAGCCAAATATCCTAAACAATATTATAATTTAAGGAAAAATTACAAGAAACTTATACCTCAATGACTAGTTTGAATAGGACTCGACATGACATTAAAACCCTGACATAAATGGGAAAGTTAGACCCATAAGGCATAAAGGCACATATAATGATTTATCACAAAATATTTATCCAAAAGAATAGTTGAGAACATAAAATATATATAATTAATTAATCCATTCACATAAAATGGATTAAAAAATTCAACCACATGGAGAATAAACAAATGATTTCTAAGTAAATTAGATAGCCTCTAAGCCATAGGTCAAACAAATCTAACCCAATTTATCCCTTTGGATAATATATGATTAAAGTGGTAACTAGACCAAGATCTAGTACATGGAAATCATTCAATATTCTAAGATTATAATTGAAAATATATCAACTCTAGATTAGCCATGAAGCATTTATTAAGCATAAACCTTTACTAGATTTAATCATTCATAAAGATGCAAAAGCCTACACCCAAGTAAACCCTAAAATTTGAAAGGTTCTTTAGACAAGATGTAAACATTCAAATAATTCAAGAAAAGAGGGTCTCTATTTTTAGTTGGAATAAAAAATGATGACTCTTGTTGGTATATACTCTTAAGTATCTCAAGAATACAAAATCTTCAGTTCTTGAATCCAAACTTCAAGTGTTAGTTATTAATCACAACTTGAGATAAAATCAAAAAATAAAAGCACTAAATTATACCTCAATTTATGGAATATGCAATAGTAATCCCTAATAAAAATCATCCGTATGTGTGATTCCAATGATCAATTTAATTATTTTACATGCATATAGCCAACAATCTAGATTTGAAAAAAAAAACATAAGTTCTGAAGGAGAGAAGATTTTACAATTTGGCTTGGAGGAATGGCATGGGATTGCTTTGCTTCTAGTTGGGCATCTATAGCACTGATAGAGATTCCTCTAGTCCCTTTCAAATGCCTTATTCCATTTTCAACTAGACTAGAAAGCCTAAGGTGGAGATTACCAAGATTACCCTTCTGAGGAAAACTAAGAATTTATCTTTTATTTTAGATTCCTTTGGTTATTTAATTTTCTTGAGAAATATTTTTATGTTTATTCCATAGAGGGTTGGGGACCATCCATGGGCTAGAGGAATCTTGGAAAATTTGTTATCACCTAGAATCACATTAGAATTAAAATAATTTTTCATTTTTCTTCAAATATTTTAAATTAAGTTTATAGATGGATTTAAACTAGAAAACAAACCTTTTTGAATCCACACACTTTATTAAGAATCATTAGACTTTGTCAATCTAAAAATTCACAAGAGAATCATGATAGTTTTATGTAAGTGTTCAAGCATTATTAATTTGTATGTTTTGAGTGCCATTCATGTTGTTTACTAACCAAAAAACCTTTCATTCCATCATTCATTGACAATTCATGGGAACCTTAGAACAAAACATATAGGTTCAGTCCAAAAACGGACCAAAACTAAGATGACCCAATGAAAAGTGAAACAAAATAATGAAAACAAGCATTAATTAAAACTAAACTGTAACATGGAATAAGAAATAAAATTAGAAAAAACAAAGAATGGGAAAATAAAATATTTATAAGGATTTTCAAGAAAACACATGCTTGAATTAGTTAGACACTTGATTTCTTAATATTTTGAGAAGTGCTAAGGAAAATATTACTTTCTTATATTTTGTCCTCTATGATATAATACACTATCCCATAATGATTCGTCAATTTTAATTCATATAGTTTAAGTAAAATCAAACCATAATATTAAACATTATTCTTACATCTAACTTGCATATAACATGACGGATAAGTAAAGATATTCCCACATTTCCCACATTTGGAATTGAGATGAGTAATAAGGTTGAATATTTATATATACGAAAATGATTTGCATCTCTGATGCAACAACATCTCAGGTCTCAAACAATCTGCATTGCCAAAAATAGAGTTAATTTTATTTTTAATTATTTGCTTAGTTTTGCCTTTGTTTAGTGTGAGTTTAGGTGTGGAGTAAGTTTTCTGGATATATGTAATAGATCATTCTTTCACTTAGCATGATATTATTAGTGACATATTCTTGTACCTTTCATCATCCATCTTACTGAGTTGTGTTTTACCTTGGTGTTGGAAATATTCATATTTCTAAGATTGGCCAAGTGATATTGGTAATTGGTCCAGATATCCTTAAAGTGACATGTCTATATTAGATCAGATCCTACATTATAATTAGGGTTATTTCCATTATATTAGAGAATATTATAGGACCAGACTAGTTGGTTTTCCATAGTTAAGTAGACCAGTGATTTTATTTCATGTATCATCTTGCTTTCTAGATTAGCTTATTGAGTCGAGGTTGTTTAAGGTTAAGTCTATATTTCAATCAATTATTGATGAATCCCAAATGATATTTTAAGTAAAGATATTAATTTGAAATATTTTTCATTTGATATATGTGGTGTGCATGTATATGGTAACCCTATTTTCCTTGTTGGCATGACTACTTCATTTCATAGACTACTACACCATCCTTACTTGCAGTTGTGTTAGGTCTAACTCAATTGAGGACTAGTTTATCCAGAGACTTGTCTACTTAAGAGGAAAAAAAATTGTTCATTATAAAGGAGGCTATTTATTCTTTTTCTCCTTACCCTTCTCTTTTTTCTTTTCTTTAATCAGATTTGCAGTTTAGTTTTTTATGTAATTTTCTATTAATGCTTTACCTAGATTACTCTATTTATCTTTTGATGCTTATACATTATTGAATCCATCTAATATATACATTTCATTGAATCAATCATATTCCTCATGGTAAGTCTATATATGTTGATTCTGGTTATATTAAGTTTTTGTAGGTATCAATGAATGCAAATTAAATGATAAACATTGTTGCGATTGCTTGATATGTTTGTTCATTGTTAGTTGAGCATTATTAAATTCATGTGTGAAGTGAATATCCATTTCAATTATCTATTTATCTATGGTTGAATATTTATATGTTGATTCCATAGGCATTAACTCATGATTTAAATTTTTATTAGTCTATCTAAACTACTCACATATGCCACTTGTATGGAATGGTTATAATGAGCCAACTGAGTTACCATGTGTAGAAAGACCTACTAATTAAGACTTTGGGGAAGAATTTTTTATTTCAATAAATCCCTCCTTTTATAAGAAGTAGAGCCTAACAAACCTTGTCCATTTTTGTCCATGTCAAAAATATCCATCAACATAGTTGGTGATGGAATGGGGATTGAGCTAATTATTTTTGACTTTTGTTTTGTTTTAGAGATTGGCCTAGTAGTATAATGTCCTTAACTTGGCTAGGGATATGTAACCATCCTATGACCTTCACATGACTAGCCCAAGAACCTCCACAAATTATATGCTTAGTATATCCATGATGGGGTCAAGAATATTGATAAGCATGTCCAAGATTTTAAAGAATCCCTCACCAAAAGATAAATTTAACATGAATATGTGGCTTGTCACCTATTCCATTTTTTGTTGGATCAAATAAACTATTATTGATACCTTGGCCTAAAATAAAGGTGCATCACAATGTGGACCATATATGAAAATTTATTCCTCAACCATTTCAGTGTTCTCATTGTCCCTTTTGTCTTGTTATATTAGTTTTCCATATCCCATAAGGAGCCTAATGAGCTAGATAGTGTCTTCAACCATCAATTTTATCATCTCTATACTACATTGAGGGATCATTTTTTACAAATAAAATATGTAGATATTATAGTATATCCCATGTATTAGATCCTCTAACTTTTGTGATTATTAAGAGGATGCCATCTACCCGTGCATATTTGACATTGACCTACCAAGAGGTTTTCATCATTTAAGAGTAGTTAATGTCTCATGGTTATGGATTAGACCCATTATATAACATAGGATAGCCCAATGCTTACATTTATAACCATTTAATTAGCTTATCCATGAATCAACCCAATGACCAATTTCTTCATTGCAGTCTATTGTCACCTCAAGATTATAGCCAATATACTTAGTCTATGGATCAATTTGTGCAATGTAATCAAGTCTCAACCTTGTGATCAAGTCAATATCCTAGTGATGGATGAGAACCCTATTTTTTATTTTAATACATGTGATTCTACTAATCTATTGTATAATAGCATGTTATTTTTCCTTATGATTTTAGTCAAGTTTATTTTAATTCTATCACTAATCAAATACCATTTATTTTAGGAGAACATCAAATAATGCATAATCTAAGATCTATGGGTACATATCAAAATATATAGTTTGGATTCTATTAATCTAGCTAAATTTTTAATGATAAGTTGATCATACATGTTGAGAATGTCCCATTTCACAAGCTTGAGCCATTATTTGAAGGTTAGAGTAGTGACAATGGTGACTCTGAGGATGAGGAAATAATGATTGTTTTAGGAAAATTAGTATTTAAAAAACAAATTTATGAAGAATGACACATGAAAAATGAATAAATAAATCTTGATTGATCTTGAGCTCTGCTAGACGATCAATTCAAGGAATTGAAACAATTAGGCAAGGAAGATGGCATATCATGCATCTAAAGCATTCTTATCATATGCTCTTAATCATATATTTAAAAATTTGTTCCAAAATAATAATAATCTCTATGGTAGTGGTGTCTCTTTACCTGCATGAGTAGAAAGGAATGAAATATAAGAAGAAAATAAAAAAGAATTAGGATGTTCCCTAGTGGATAATGAGTTGGAAGAACTAAAGATTAATTATCTTTCCCTTGATGTTAGCCTTACCTTTGAGATAATTAAATATGAATCACTTATGTTCTTGCTAGTAGGAGAGGTAGTCAAAGTGGGAATGGAATATATAGAAAATTTAGGCTTAAATGAAGAAGGGTTCCTATTTGTGGTTGAGTTAAAGAAAAATAAGGAACCCATTAATTCTTTTGATGTCACCATAACCACTCCTGATTGCTCAATGTCAACATATTCCATGTTTAAGATAAAAATATGAGATTATAAGCATAATGGTTTGAATAGAGAAGTGAATCTAATGGAAATGCAAGCTGATAATGATAAAAAATTAATCGATAATTTTTTAGTTTTTCTTGAAAGGGTGATCTTGGCAATCTCCACCATAGGATTTCTATCTTGGTTGACAGTGGAGCAAGGCCTTCAAAAGGGACTAGAGGAATCTCTATTTTTTCTATATATGTTCAACTAGAAATAAAAAAATCCCATACCATTCCCAATCCAAATTGTAAAATCTTCTTTCCTTTAGAACTTATGATTTTCTTTGTGTAAATTTGGATTGTTGGCAGTGTGCATGAAAAATAATATAATTGATCATTCAAAGCACACATACAGATGGATTTTATCAATGATTATAGTTGATTATGCCACACATTGAGGTATAATTTAGTGCTTTTATTTTTTATTTTTATCTCAATTTGTGATTAATAACTAATGCTTAGTTTTTAGATTCAACAACCAAAAATTCTATATTCTCAAGATAATTAGGATTATCTACCAGTATGAGTCACCATATTTTTTTAAACTAAAAATAGGAATCCTCTTTTCTTAAGTAATTTGAATTTTGTTACATCTGATCTAAAGGAGCTTTCAAATTTTAGGGTTTTCTTGGGTGTGGGATTTTGCATATTTATAAGTGGTTAAATTTAGTAAAGGTCTATGCTTAATATATGCTTCATGGATAAATATAGAGTTGATAGATTTCAAATTATAATTTTAGATTATTGAATCAAGTTCCATGTACTAGGTCTTGGTCTATTTGCCATTTTAACCATATTTTGTCTAAGGGGATAAACTAGGTTGGCTTTATTTAACATATGGTTTAGAGGTTATCTAATTTGTTTAGAAATCCTTTGTTTACTCTCCATGTGGTTGGAAATTCAAAGCCATTTATGAGAATGGATAATTAATTAAATATATTTTATGTTCTCACCTTTTTTTTGGCTGTCTTTTGTGAAAAATCATTATATGTGCCGTTGTGCCTTAGCCATGCATGTCGGTTTGACTTGCTGAACTATGTTAGTATTTTAATGCTATGTCAGTTCCTTTTCAAACTAAGCATTGAGGTCTATGTTTTTCATAGGTTTGACTTAGCTTATTATATTTTATAGGAACTTTGTCTTAGTTGAATCCAACAGAAAAACATCCATGAGTCTATATCCATCTACAAACCTATGATGGTGACAAGTGTCATCATATTGGAGCCTTGGGCCCAATCAATGATAACTTCCTTTAGTTGAAAGTTGCTCACAGACATTCCTAACCATTGATATTTTGACCAATGGCTTAGGCCATCATATTACTCTATTCAAAAAAATTCTTGACAGTTTAAACTCCCAAGCCTTTCGACCATCTAATTTTGGATCAGATGCCTTAGATATGACAAAATCTTTAAGCCTTCACATTCACTAGAGTGACTATATCATTGAAACCCTCTATGTTTTAATATTGTGACACATATCATGATATCATAAGCCTAGAACCCTTCGATCATCTTAAAAATCCTCCAATTGTATGCCAACCATTTAATCTTTGATCAATTGTTCATGTTGATACTTTGTAAACAAAGGAAAAAAATGTAGACCTTTTCAATGCTTGAAGGATAGTTATTGTGTAACACATAAATATCTCAAGTGCTTGATACTTTTAAATATATCTCAAACCATAACATTAGTTGAAAGATCTATGACCTTGCCACATGGAAACATCAAATGTTAGGCTAAGATCTACCCAGTGAACTCAAATGGTTCCCTATGGCACCATCCCATCAACTCAAAGCCTTAGACTGATAAAAAAGGGATTGCCATGTGGCATCTTGATGACATCATTGATCCCCTCAGCTTGAACTTGATAAGTGTCTACCAATAAATTGAATGTCAACCTTGGGTCTATGAGCCAATTATAGTTTGTTGTGTGAATCCCACTGACATTTTCAAAGCAAATAGGTTTAATTTGACATGCATATGACTATTACTAGGCCATCAACTATGAATGATTATTTTAACCTATAAATCATTCTTACTATTTATTACATGTTTTGGCCTATCTAATAAGTGCTTGATTATCTTGCCAAGAATGGCCTCATTTGAGAATTATCAAAGTTTTGAATGTTTATAATATTCTCATAATACCTAGACTATTTCAATTACTATGGGTAAATCTTTAATAACATCGAGTTGAATCTAAGTAAATGTTTTATGTGCTAAAATGCATTGACTTTTGGTTTTGGCTTTGCTAATAAACAAAGTTTTGAATCTTTTAATAAATAGGCTAGGTTCCTGAGTTATATTACCATGTAAATTTTCCATGTTTATTGGTCTTAATCTTTATGTTGCTTTTTTTTTACCTTGACACTACTTCTATCTTAGTTGTTTACTTTGTTTTTCATAAGAGTTTAGACTAAATGCAAATTCACCATTTATCAAACATTTAAAGAGCCTGAAACCATGAAACATAATCATGAAATCAACTAAGTAAAGGAAGGCTTTGACCTCCATGATCATGTCATTTGGTAGGATCATGTGAGGTTAGAGGTTAGAGAGAAACATCAAATTTCTTATATAGCCTGGGATCTTAATGATTGGCTTTGGGATTGAATTGGTCAAAAATTTGAAACACATTCAGCCACCTTCTCCAATCAATAATGAGTGCTTATAACTACCCTAGTAGTAGGAATTAAAAATTTGAATTAAGATCTCCTTATACCAGTGTGTCTATATTAGATCATATCATTTATTTTAATAAGGTTTGTCTCCCTTAGATTAAAGTAAATTAGATTACCAGATTGTCTAGTTCATCATAGTTAACTAAACCAATCATTTTCTTTCATGTATCGTATTGCTTTCTAGATTAGCTTCTTGAGTCAATATTGTTTGAGGTCAAGTCTATAACTCAACTAAGTATTAATGAATCCCAAATGATTATTCATGTAAATATATTAATTTAAAATATTTTTCATTTAATAGTATTGGTTTGTGCATGTATATGGTGACCCTATTTTACTTTTTGACACTGAAACTTTATTCTATAGATACCTACACCATCTTTAGTTAGAGTTGTTCTAGGTATAACTCAACTAAAGACTGGTTTATCCAAGGACTTATTTACTCAAGAGGAACAGACTAGGTCCATTGAAAATTATGTTCTTTCTTCTCTTTCTTCTTAATCTTTTTTCTTTTCTATTTTATTAATAAATTTTTTAGTTTAGTCTTCTACACAATCTATTATTAATGTGTTACCTTGATTTCTCTATATCTATTATTGCTTATGCATTGTTGAATCCATGTAATATATGTTTCATTGAACCAGTCATATTCCTCATGTCAAATATATATATATATATATATATATATATATATATATATATATATATATATATATATATATATATATATATATATATATATATGTTGATTCTAGTTAGATTAATTTTTTATTGGCATCAATGAATGTAAATAAGAGGTTTAACATTACTCTTAAATGCTTTATACCTTTGTTCATTGTTGTTGAGTATTGTTAAATTTATGTGTGCAATGAACATCCATTTGAACCAGATATTTATCTATGACTAAATATATGTGTGTTGATTCCATAGGCATTTGACCATAATTTAAATATATTTATTTTTATGAAATATTCACACGTGCCTATTGTATGGAATGATTACAAAGAACTAATTGAATTATCTTACGTACAAAAAACTAGTAACCAAAACCTTGGGGAAGGATTTATTATTACAATAAATATCTCTTTTCAAGAGATATAGATCCTCATAAATCCAACTTATTATTGGTCGTATCAAAAAGCCCATCATCAAAACTCATACATTAGATAAATTATGAAGGTTGTGTCATGATGTGATGATGACGCATGAAAAGCTTAGTTTGAGTTACAATTACTAGACTTCATCCATATCCTTTTATTAAATAAGTAAACTAAAAATAGAGGGTTAGGAGGAAAAGTCCTAATAGTCTAGCTTGATGATTTATCCTCCTATCTCAGCACCCTAAGATATGATCTTGGAAAACACCACCCATAATATATAATACATCTAATTCACCTTGGTAATATCACGCATTCAATTTTACATAATGAGTAATGTGTGCATGATCATTTGGTGCATGTGCAATAAACATCTCATAATATTATTTTACCTATTCACCTTGACACATAAAATCAGTACATAATGATAAAAAATATGGATTTCAAAAATAAGAAATCAAATCAATATAAATGCCCACAATAAATTATCCATATATAATAAATTTATTCTCCTTGATGCATAAAATAAATATACAAGGAGTAATAATACTATGAATAAAACATCCACTAAACGTGGGAAATTACACTAACCCAATAGTATCCCATCATCTAAATAAAAAAATATCATATAAAAATCACGCACATGGTTTAATTATGCTAATGGTGTCTTCTTGTATATTATAAGGGTTGGATCAACCCATCAAACTTCAAAATCACAAATTTAAAAATATATCGAGTGAATGATTTCACTACAATTCAATTATTAATTATAAAAATAAATACTACTTGTAATATCCACCCATTTAATTTTTCATGCACAAAATTGGTGGCCAAATGAATCATCAAGAATCAAATACTCAATCAATATCAACATTCACATGTAGAATAAAGACTAATTTTCATGCAATAATTGAATTTTTAGATTAGGGGGTCTTAAACAACCACTATTTTAACATGACATTATATTTATTATAATTACTAAAAATATTATATTCAATGATTCAACTAATATAAAAAAGGTACCAAAATCATCATATGTATTTCCATTTTACACAAAGGATATTTTCACCATGCAGAGCACTATACTCACCCAAGTCATCAATAATTTACTTGATCAAACCCACATAAAACTTATGCCTATAGTATTATCATGTAGGCAGGGATGGATTTCAAACATAATTTCAAGAACACATGATCCAAAATAGAACCACATATAATAGTTGTATGTAGTCTCTAATAGATATTTTAGATTACTTAAAATAGAACTTCCCAAAAGTACATATCCCATAATATTTTTTTCATAACCTATATTATTTCACCTAAAAGTATTAGTCATGTTTGTTTATGTGATTTTACAATTGTGTCTTCTAGTAGGGGTGCAAATATTTAACATAAAACAACACCTAATTTTAACTTCATAAAGTTGAGCAATGGCATGATGACTAAACTAACTGATAGATTCACCCCCTCCAATAAATGTTCTCACAATTCCAAACACACAAATTCACCCAAGGCACCTTGAATTAAGTTATGTATGATTTCATAAGAAAATGTGCCTTTACCAACACATAATCAAGAATATTTGCAATGTATAACTATGTAGCATCTTCATGTGTTATTCTAAAACCAATTATAATTTTTTAATTTAATTGAACATTCATAAATAAAATAAGATTAATATTTAAGAGCAGATTTTCAAAATTTTCACATCTACTTATAGTAACGAATATTGCATTTACATCCATATTTGATCTTTTAAGATTAATATGGAGGGTCCCTTGAATTTGTCTCAATTTATCCAATACTAGGTTACATTATTTGGACCTATGGGTTGTGGTTCCATACAAAATAACATCTCCAAGGTTGGGCCATTATTTTAATATCATAAATTTATTGCCTTCAAACAAACTAAGGTTCCAATTTGATGGGTAGGATAATTATGAAAATTTAGATAGGCTTTTATAGCCTAACACAGTGGACTAAATTTTTAGCCTTGCTAACTAGATGATGTTGTGTGCCCAATTACAAGTAATATAACTATATGTGGTATCATTTCACATAAACATGACTTGCATTGAGCCTAAAATGCAAGCATAACCAATTTTTTTATTTTTTTTCTAAATTTATGTCACACTAAACAACTAATCTAAACTTTAGTGACTTATATTATTAATATTCATAAAAATGTTTTTCTTGATGGGACCTATAAAATGTCTATCTACAGGTTTGAAATTACCATTGTGCTCAATTGTAGTTACTTCTACTGATAATCTTTAGATAATGATAAGGTGGATATGGGCCCCAAGACTATTTGACTATCAAAGGGTTTTATGAAATCTCTATATCCACCAGTGTTATCTAAACGAGTATTGCTCTCCAAAAAATTCATGTCTATGGATTTACCCCTAAATGATAGCTCTTGGTTTTCCTCACGAGTAGAAACTAGTCAATTGAGATAGGTTATTGCCTATTTTATTGGCAGGTCCTTTCAATGGGCCAACTACTTTGGGGTTTCGATGGTACTCCTCATAATAAGTTTTAGGGCTTACACCCAAGTACTTATCATAGTTATGTGGATGGGTATTTACCCTTATATGAACTCGTAATGGAGATGTGAAAAATAGAGATATGCATAAACGACACCATTCATGAAAACCCCTATTATAGTTACCACTTTCTATTATGTTACCACTTTCTAATCACTAGGGTCAGATTAAGCCATGGTGAGATCATACACTGGGTTGCATAAAAAAGTAGCCTTGGAAAGTTCTCTGATTCCAATTGATAGTATCCTCCCTAAGTAAGTTAGGAAATAATTGAAAATATATAAAACAAAATATAAATATCAATGATATATTAACTAAAATAAGTTAAATTAAATTGAAATACAATAATTAAAAAATTTCTATCCTCTTCAAGGAGGAAACCTCATTTGAGTGGGCTCAATTCAATACAATTCATAAATCCCTTCATACTATAATAATCTCATATGTATTGTAATTTATCACTAGATAACTACTAATCCCCATGAATGTGTGATTAATCTACTATTACACTATTAAAATCTACTATTATATCTATTATAATGAGTTTTAGGGACCTCTTACAAATCATACACATCCATAGCCCTTCATTAAATAAACAAATTACAAACATATGGTTAAGATGAAGGATCCTAACAATCTAGCTTGATAATTTATCCACCTATCTCATCATGATAAGATATGATCTTAGATAACACCACCCCTAATATATATTACATATAATTCACCTTGGCAATATCACACATAGAAGTGTAAATAATGAGAAATGTGTGCATGATCATCTAGTGAATGCGAACATAAATTTTCATAATTTTATTTTACTTATTCACCTTCATATAGAATCAATACATAAGGAGAAAAAAATATGGATTTAAAAAATAAGAAATCAAATTAATACACATGACTATAAAATATGGATTTAAAAAATATGGATTTACCCCTAAATTATAGCTCTTGTTTTTCTTTATGGATGGAAACTAGTCAATTGGGATGGGGTCATTGCCTATTTTATTTGTATATCCTCTTAATGGGACTATTACATTGGGTTTCCTATGGTACCCCTCATAATGAGTTTTAGGGATTATGCCCAAGCACTTCTCATAGTTATGCGGATGGGTATTTACCTTTATCCAAATCTATAATTGAGATGTGGAAAATAGAGATATACATAAATGATGTCATTCTAAAAAAACATTTTTGTAGATACCACTTCATTTTCTATTACCACTTTCTAATCACCAGGGTCTAGTTAAGGTAAGGTGAGAGCATATAGTGGGTTGTAAAAAATATTGGTCCTACAAAGTGCTTTGATACTAGCTGATAGGATCCTTCCTAAACAAGTTAGGAAATAATTTTAAATATATAAAACAAACTATAAATATTTGCAATATATTGGCTAAAACAAGTAGAATTAAAATAGAATAGTAAAAATATAAAATCATTGGCCTCTTTGAGTGGGTAAGCTCTTTTGATAAATCTCATTTTAATACAATTCATGGATCCCTTCATGTTATACTAAGCTCTTATTTATTATAATTTGTCATTAGATAACTACTAGTCCCCATAAATATGGGATTAATCTACTATTACACTATTACGTTATACTATTATATCTATTATAATGAGCTTGAGGAGCAAGTTCAAATTGGTGTAACATGAAGCCTATTAGACCAAAAGCACCATGAAGAGCAACAAAAGTCCATAGACCACCTAATTGGCACCAACGAGTAAAATCTCCTTGTGCTTCAGGACCCCATAATAGCAGCAAAGAATGTGCTAAACTATTAGCAGGCGTAGAAACTGCAGCAGTTAAAAAATTACAACCTTCCAAATAGGAACTGGCCAATCCATGAGTATACCATGAAGTCACAAAGGTTGTACCCGTAAACCATCCACCTAGGGCAAAATAAGCACAAGGAAAAAGCAATAGACCGGACCAACCCACAAAAACAAAACGGTCTCTGCGTAGCCAGTCATCCATAGTATCAAATAAAGTTTGTTCATCTTTGGAAGACTTTCCAAGGGCTATAGTCATAGTGATCCTCCTATTTAACTATTCTGACCTTTTTCAAGCACCCTATCTGATAGAATCAAAAGGTATACTCTGGTTTGCATATCTATGGACAATTTTTAATCCATCATCCCTTTAGCATATAAGTAAAATAGCATATCTATCCATACCCTTTTTTTAAATTAAAAAACTATAAATAGATGCTTTGGACTAAGGGTCCAAACACTTTACCTTGATGATTTATCCACCTATCTTAGCACCTTAAGATATGATCTTGGATAACACTACCACTAATATATATTAAATCTAATTCAACATGGAAATATCACACATGAAAGTGTATATAATGAGAATGTGTGCATGATCATCTAGTTCATGTGAACTAAACTTCTTATAATTTTATTTTACTTATTCACCTTCACACATACAAATTGATACATAATTAGAAAAGTATGTATTTCAAAAATAAGAAATTAGATCAATACATATACCTAAAATAAATTATCCATATATAATAAATTTATTCTCCTTCATGTATAAAAGAAATATACAAGGAGAAATAATAGTAAGAATAAAACATCCACCAAATATAGGAAATTACCCTAAACCAATAGTAGTTCATCATCTAAATAATATCATATAAAAATCATGCACATGGTATAATTATGTTATTGTTGCCTTCTTGTATATTATATGGGTTGGATCAACTGATCATAATTAAGAATAACTAATTTAATAATGTATTGAGTGAATGATTTCACTACAATTCAATTCTCAATTGTATAAATAAATAATACTCGAAATATCTACCCATATAATTTTTTGTGCACAAAATTAGTGGCCAAATGAATCATCAACAATTAAATACACAATCAATAGCGACAATCACATGTAGAATCAAGACCAATATTCATATGAAAATTGAATTTTTAGATTATGGGGTCTTAAACAACCAGTATTTTAACAAGCCTTGATATTTATTCTAATTACTTAAACTAATAAATCTAATGATTTAACTAATGCCAGAACAAGATAATGAAATCATTCTATGTTTTCATATTTTACAAAAATGATAGTTTCACCATGTAATACACATATAATCACCCAAGTCATCAATAATTTTATTGATTAGACCCATATAAAAATTATGCCTATAGTCTTATCACATAGGTAGGGATGGAGTTCAAACATAATTGCAAGAATACAAGATCCCAAATAGAACAACATATAATAGTTTGTAATATCTAAAAAAATATTTTATATTACTTCAAATAGAGTTTCCCATAATTACATATCCCATAATATTTTTATTATATCTTATATTATTCCACCTTAAAACATTAGGCATGGTTGTTTACGTGGATTTACAATTTTGTCTTCTAGTAGGGGTGTGAATATTTAACAAAAACATCAGCCATGTTTAGCTTCATAGAGTTGAGCAATGGTAGGGTGATTAAACTAACCCATAGATTCATCCCTTCCAATGAATGTTTTCATAATTTCAAACAAATAAATTCACCCAAGGCACCATGAATTAAGGTATATATGTTTTTATCATAAAATGTGCCTTCACTATCACATAATTAAGAATATTTGTAATATAAACCTATGTAGCACCCTAATGTGTTATTCTAAAACCAACTATAATTCTTTACCTTAATTAATATAAATGATCAACCTAGTTTAATTGAATTTGTAAAAATAGAATAGGACTAATCCTTAAGAACACATTTCCAAAAATTTCGCATCTACTTATAATAATTAATATTGCATTTATATCCATATTTGATCCCTTAAGATTGATATGGAGGGTCCCTTGAATTTGCCTCAATTTATTCAATACTAGGTTACATTATTTGGACCTATGGGTTATGGGCCCATAAAAAATAACTTCTCCAAGGTTGGGCCTTTATTTTAATATCATAATTTTATTTCCTTTACATAAACTAAGCCTCCAATTTGATTGGAAGGATGATTATAAATATTTAGATGGACGATTATAAATATTTAGATAGGTGATTATATCCCAACACAGTCAACTACATCTTTAGCCTCTCTATGTCAATAATGTCATGTTCCCAATTAATACTACTATAATTATATGTTTCATAATTTCACATAAACATGAACTTTGATTGATCCTAAAATGCAAACCTAGCCCTTATTGTGAAAATAAGCATTCTAATGACACTTGTCATATTTTGACTAGGTCAAAATCTTGAGGAGGATAATAATTTAATTTTTTTGTGTTATACTTAATGTTTCATCATTGTGAATTGGAGACATATGGCATTGAGTAAGTGTTGTGTCTTTTAAATTTAGCAAGCATGTGGGTATGACCCACATGTCAACACATGATTGCATCAAAAGCCATGCAACCTAGTATCAATTAGGAATTGTGCCACATATATTTATTGTATGTAAGTGTGTGAAATAGTGATATGTGGAATATATGGTCCTACCATATTCATTCCTTATTTAAAATTATGGATCCATGCCTTGACACTATGACAATACATAGAAAATCCTATTAAATATATAATAAGTGTGATTTTTGGGTGGGTTTTAAAATAATTATTCATGGAAGAGGATAAGCTAAGTTTAATTCATGCCTTTGAAAAATTCATGAAATGTTACAAATCTACACTGAAATATGATGACAATGGATGGTAGGTTCAAATAAACTACAAAGAAACACATGAGTAAGTAATAGATTATGAAAAGGTGACAAGAGGAAAGTTAAAAAGAAGTTAATGATTTAATAAACTAAAGCTAAAAGATTTATAATGTCGATAAAAATAACACATGGCCAAACCTGATGCCAAGTAACTAGAAAAAAAATTGTGACTAGCTTAAAATAAGCCCAATAAAAGTAACTAGTACTAAAATTAAACTGCTCTAAAATTAGATAAGTTAAGAACATAAAGACATTGCATGGAAATATATAATTAAATAATATAAATCTTACTTCCATCCCAAGTGACCAAGGAAGAAACAATGTTGAAGTTAATGCCATGTTATCTAGCATGAAATTATGTTGCTACGTCATATTGTCTGAATGACAAAGGAAAATCTCAAACCAAAACTTCAAGGTAGATAAAGGAACCATTAGAACATATTTACCAAAGAGGTTATCCTTTTTCCTTTACCTTTGATTTCAAATCATGGCATGTCTCAATGATTAGGGTCTAAATATTTCATTAGATTAACACAATTTATACTCAACTAAAAGTTAGGTGATAAACCCCACAAATCATTTGTCCAAGACTCATCAATATAATGAGAATTAATCATATCACATCTGAATTTATAAAAAATTAAGACATTCTAAATATTATTATAATTATTAAAGTGTATTCCAAAACTTGACTATAAATTACCTTTTTGATTTCCAATATATGAATCTAAATTATGTGTAAGGATTTATGACAAATACAACTAAAAACATTTATTATGAATGAAATATTCCACTCATCCCCTTCTATTATTCATATTTATGGATAATTGCACTACAAATATATCTTACAAAGGTATGTGGTTTCATTGAGACAATACACTAAATCATCCATCCTTGGTAATGGGGACATCTATTTGACAATGATATTATTTATTATTATTTATCCATACACATTCACCATTCTAATATTTTATTTGGTGTTAATATAGTCAAAAAAACACCTGGTCTCAAACATTTTTGGATTAAACCTTTGTCCATGAAAATTTGATATTAGATTACATAATATTATAATACAAAATAGACACAATAAAATATCATTATTTTATTCATAGGATGAAATATATATATATATATATATATATATATATATATATATATATATATATATATATATATATATATATATATATAATATGAATATCCTTAAAACAAGGAGTCTACCCCAATCCCTAATTTCTCTCTCTACATCCTATAATATATCACTCATATATATATATATATATATATATATTATGATGAGTTGCATACTCATTATATAACAACCCATGTACACGTGTTATTTTTCAAATATATTCTCACACAAATAATAATGTGGGTACTATGTTTATAACATTCCTCCCTTAGTACTAACATTAGAACATATGGCTACACATGTTGAATGAAGGTAAAGAGGGAACCTATCGACCTCTTATTAATAATTCGCATGGAAACACATCCATCATAGATCATGAATGAGAAATTAAGCATGAACATGGACCTACACATATGTTCATCCTCTATATTTTTCACATATGGATTTAATGGATGAATGTATCCACCACCTAGGTATAAAAAAACACATAACTTTGTTCATCTTACATACCTATACAAGTAATCATATTAATTCACAACTGAGTATGTTTAATCAAATTTGGAAAATGGATTATTAATTACCTAATTCTGAAAACTAATGTGCAAAATAAAAATGATATAGATTTACAATAAAGGATAAATGAATTTGGAACTTGATATATTTAGATAGATGTTGAAAGGTGAAAATGCTATAAATAAATAATTTAGCTATAAAACAAGAATGTATAACTATAAGCACAATTGCAAAATTGATTATGAGGATTAGTAATGACATTGTGAATTAAGAATAGTATCTAAATTAGATATGGGATAAGTTTATTAGAATTAGACAGTGGTAGTTTGAACTATTTTCCTTAGGGTGCATAGTCATCCTATGAGGATTTATTCCCTATGACTTATGTGATAGTTATGCTTTACCTATGTGTTTTGTTTGGCTATGTTGGATTTATTGATATATTATGGAGACCAATGTGTAACTTCTTCTTTACTTGTAAACCTATCTCAATAATCCATAAATTATAAATGAAATAAAATATAAAAAGGGGTAAATGATTGAAGTTATGATAGACCTCAACATCCTATATGTTGAGCTCTACCTACATACCAATAATTTAAAGAGGGATCAAACTCCATGTATTTTTCCCATGGTATATTGGTATGTGTGAAATTTTGTGTTATCACTCTAAATTACACTCCTAAGAAGTTTTTTATAGCCTTATAATTTACATGATATAATGGAATCACTTCTATGTTGTGGATGGCCTAATTGATAAAGTTAATCTATATATTGGGCTAGTTCCCTTGATGCTTCACCCAAAACTACTCACTAACCTACTTATATTACAAGGAAAAGGGGTAAAAGAGGACTAAAATCACAAAGAAAATATGGTGGTGATACACTAAACGTAGTTTCCTCTACTTGCCTATGATTGCATGATGGAATGACAATAATATAACCTAATTTTCTTGACTCCAAAATAATTCTTCCCAAAAAAGTGTTTTTATATGAAGGTAATGGCTAATACAATAAACAATGTGAATGATCAATAGATCTTAGAAAGGACACTAATGACACTTATGATGATAATACACATCATATGACCTGTGAAAAGATGACTAACTCACATAGAGGCATTAATAAAAATGACAAATGTAAGGAAGCAAGATAACTATCACTAACATCCATCAAAAGTTCATATCAAAATCACTAGATGTAAGATGAATAAAGTATAACCTAGCTTGATTTATTTCAAATTCAATAACAAGTATTAAATTTGTAAGGGACTCACCATACACACCTTTTGGATACATACAATGCATGTCAAGCCTTCATTTATAGTACAAAGAAGAGAATAGAGGGAGATAGAATAATGAGATAATTCATCAACTTTTTGTCATCATTAAAATAATTAAAAAATAGAGGCATTATGATACCAAAGCTACAAGGGGTGAGCTTTTTTCTTGTTCTCAACATTTTGGGCCAAATATTGATGGAGTTCTTCTTGAAGAGTGGCATAGAAGATCAACTTGGTAGGTCTGATGCTTCTTGAAACTAACTCCCTTCCTTTTGAGTTACACCTTCACTTCTTTTAGGGGTAATTACAAGTTGATCTATTGACACTTGACTTACTTGGGAACCTCATACACTAACTTCCCTCTTATAATTTTTCTCCACCATGTGATGATAAAAATTGAACTTCAAATCTATTTCTCTAGTTGGTCTTTATCCATAAACTCTTACCATTCATTGTTAATGTTTGTTTGTCCAAACAAGGTGACATAGGCCACCCTAAATCTAAAAAAAATATCTAATTGGTGGTTTTAAGATTGTCATCATAATATTTTTCTTCATGGAATTACTATATTAATTCATTTAATCCTTATACGTGCAATGAAAATCACCTTGTAGCTAAGTCTTCACACTTGTTTGGTAAGAAGATATTACAAGGATTTCATACTATGAAAGTTCCAAGTGATCTTGAGGGATAATAATGTACTATATCATGTGTTTCATCATCTATAAACATTAAATATTTTTTATTAGCTTCCCACCAAGATTAGTTGATGCTTATTTGAGTCTTGAAGCTTTGAAGTAGGTATGCACTTTATCTTCTTGATGCAAGAGTGATTACACGACTCCTCTAGACTTGGTTAATGACTTATAGCCAATGCTATCATTGTGAAGGGTTATTAAATGTATTTTAAAGGGCCATGATTCCTCTTTATTGGCTTAAATATCCTTTGTAAATGATTAAGAAGTCCGTACTCACTCAAAACCCTACAAATAAGCTAAAAGAGCAAATTGTTAAGCCATTTTCTATACTTTTCATCTCACACATGCCAACGTCATACTCCACCATGTGCCTAGGATATATGTAGAGATCATCCAAGTGGTTTTAGGATCATTATAATCTTTTTGAGTCACTTATATAATAATCTAGTCCATCGATATTCTTTGAGAGGTTTTAACAAGGTTTTAGATGTCAACTTTATTAAGGATTGTTCATAAAGAATAAATCCTTGATCCCAAAAATAATTCAAAAACATTGGAGTAGGGATACCTTACCAACATCTAGAATAACCATTTTTACCCTTGAAAGTCCTAGTTCAAGTTCCCACATGATGATATTAAGCTTCTCAAGCGAACCAGGCCTATTATTAATCTTGAGGAGAGTATTCTAGAAAAAAGGGTATGAAAGTTATTGCATTAAATTGGAAATACCTAATTGAGGTATTTAAAACATAAAATTATATTTTTAAGTGATTTTTCATCTATTTAACTCTTCAAACACATTGGAACTTACATTAAGCCATTGTTAGGGTTTATGGGAAGTTTAATGTGAGTGACACTAAAAGTCCTTGTTTAAAATTTTGTATTCATTACCATGAGTCAAAACCTAATATGAATATATACCAATGTCACATTCACATCTTAAGATACTTTATTCCCTAAATTAATTCAAAAACTTTCAAGTTCCTTAATGTTTTAGGTACATGCACATAGGTGCATTTCTAAGCTTATTGGCTAGTGGGCCTATAGATTAAGTTATATTTAGTTTGTTTTGGTTTTATTGATTATTATCATAAATATAATATATATATATATATATATATATATATATATAACTTTAAAACCCTCTTGACACTTCATCCAACATCACATGTGTGTTTTTTTTTCTTATTTTGCCTGCAATAAGCCTATAGGTATCTTTTAGACCTAAAACTCTCCTCATCCAAACAAACTTGGCACAAACTTAAGATTTTAAATTCATAGAAAGGGTATAATAAATTTATAACCCTCAAAATGTTCCTCACACTTTATTATAAATATTATTGAACTTCACTTCAGACATAAAAGGCATAGTCTTCAACCTTTTATAGGTAGACCTGTAGGTCTCTAATCTGAGGTTAACCTTTTTATAGAGTTGTAATAGAATTTGTATTTAGTGAATTTAATATCCATGGATGTCCTTGTAAATATTTTTATAACTTATTATATGGTTTTATATTTTATCTTAACAACAAAACCAACAAGTCTTACCCAGAACTCTTCACTCCAAACATGTAGACTTACATAGCTTACTCAGGGACTTCATGGTCTACCTTTCAAACTTTAAAAAATGTAATTCATAAATGTTTGAAAATTTTATTTATACTTTAATAGGATGTTGTATACCTCTTATAACCATAATAAACCAATTTTCTTCCTAGTTTTTTTAGGATTAGTTATCACACGTAGTATTACCCTCTTAAGATCTCAATAGGCTTAATATATACTTAACTGGTTTTAGTTAAAACTAATGATTTTAATTTTTTGAGGATTATAATCAATCTTAACACCTTCCCTGTATTTATCTATAATCAGATTTAAAATACAAATCCATTTATAAGCATAAAAACTATACCCTCTTATTAGTTCTCTACTTGCAACATTGATCTAGGCAAGATACTTGTAGAAGTTTGTAGGTGTTTATGTTTTTGTGAAGTTTCCAAGATCATGTAAGTTTTTAATGACATATTTATGAACATAGATATTGTTATGAGGATTTTTTAATAGCTTTAGATCCTACCATTTTAATTTCAAACATGTTAGACTTCTTCCTAGATATCAAACTCTTGTGCTTTTGTCTATAACTTGTCATCATATGCATGCAAGTCTCCATTTTGCCAACTATATGATGAGAAATAGAGTGAAGAAACTATTTGTATCTTATATGATCTCATACAAGTCTCCATTTTCACTAATGAGCTCCAAAATGCTTTTAAACCATCCAAAATAGAAATTTTGGGATTTTGAGAGGGTTTACAACATCTTATTTTATCAAGGATGATTCAAAAATATTAGGGCCCAATATCCTAAATACTATGAATTGGAAGGGTGTAGTGTTCCCCTACTTCTAGTAAGAGGATTGGCCCTAATATTCTCTCTCCTATATCAACCAACCTCAAATCATTGACCCTTATGAGCTTCACAAGTAGACCTATGAAACTTGATGGAGAAATGTCATATGTTTTTTATTTTTTGGATATAAAACTACTTAATTTTCATGTATTTTGGTCTAAGGAGACTGAGAAGATCCTTGAAAAGGATTATAAGTTGATCCTAAATTTAAAACCTTATCAAAAGGACATCCACATGCCTTTTCTCCTTAAAAAACTACTTGTCCTTCTTTTTTGACTTGTTGGGGCTGATGAAAGAGGTAGATATGGAGTATCCCTTGAACTGTATGGTGGTGGAATGATTTAAAAAAAGAATTTTCCACCTTTTTCCCTATAATTTAGTCATTATACCTTATTTGAATATTAGAAATGATGAATAGGTAGTTATAAAAGAGTTCCAATGTCGAAAAACTAATCCTAGGACATCTTGGAATAGATGTACGATAAAGTACATATATCATGACATTATAAAAGTGTTAAATGACATGAAATATCACCATATAATTATATAGACCTTCATGTTTTATCTTTCATAGTAACTCTCATTACAACATTAGAGTATACCATAAGAATAAAGCAATGAAATAGCTTAATCTTTCATATGAATATATGAAATTTATAGCATCCATATTGCTTCCATTAATATCATCTTGAAAATGATTGATGTTATATATTTAATGGAATTAGGTTTTTTTAAGGGCCCTTAGGAAAAATCACTATGTAATCTATTGGTGAATATTGAAAATCTAGTTTCAAACTGAAGACAAATCGAAGGGAAAGTAGTTTCATTAGGAAGGTGAATCATATGTGCCACTTTTTAGAGTTTGGAATATAGATTCTAAAGAGCATCTAGTCATGATGGATGTCATCCATAGGATTTGGATGTCATCCATGTACTCAAGACAATGTCCATGTGCTCTAGATGATTTCCATAAACTTTGGACACCATCTATGAGATCTAGATAGGGTCTATGAGAAGTGGACACTGTCTACAAGATATAGACAATGTTGACACCCTTTATATAACATCTATGAGCTCTTGATGCCATTGATAGCCTGTGTGTAGTGCCCAAATTGTGTGGACATTTTCTAAACCTATAGGACATCATCTAGAATTCATATATGCCATCTAGAAGAATTGGATATTATCTAAAACATGTGGAAAATGTCTAGAAACTATGGATGTTGTCCAAAGCCTATAAACATTGTACATAGATGACAACATCCATAGTAATCCCTATGTACAATGTTTATAGGCTTTGGACAACATCCATAGTCTCTAGAAGGAGGAGAATAGGTGCTTCCTTTTTATTCAAGCTGCTCAAAATTAAATGTGTACATAACCATAATAAACCCAAAATGTATTTCTCAAAATGTTGACACACAAACTCACATTGTTCCTTTGTGGGAGCTTCTTGTTCTACCAATAACATTTTTAGAATAATACATTTGTAATTATTTGATTAGGATTCTTGTTTAGGGATAATAATTTTACTTTGGATTTTTTTTTAATATTTTTAATATAAAATTATATTTATTAAAATAATGAGTATTTGGCAGTACTATTTATGCTAGTCTATGAGGTGGTTAATTCTTATTTATTTATGCTAAACTCTACAATAACTATTTGATTTGTTGGATCTCTATTCGTGGTTGAGTTAAAGATATCAATCCATTTGCATGTGTAGAGATCTAACATCATAAATATATTAAAACATTATATTTAATATAAAATAAATGATTCTAAAAAATTTAGGACAAAATAATTTTTTTTAACTAAAAGAGGGGTAAAAATATTATTAAAGACGGGAAAAAAATAGTTACATAGCATTATCCTAGCCAACAAGTTGAACCAGCTTCTGGGATAAATCGAGGGGCAGCATCCTATGATCTGAGATGTTCCAAGGTGGCCCATGCTCGGAGGCCCATTTGGCTAAACAGTTCGCTACCCCATTCCATTCACGAGGAATATACATAAAGGTCATAGACTCCAAATAAGTACAGAGCTGAAGCACCTATTGCACCACCCCAGCCAAATGCCAATCAACCGTCTCAAAATCCCTCTTATTCATTAGATTAACAACAACCTGCGAGTCAGATTCACAAATGATTATGTGCCAGCCAAGATAACAACACTGTTGTATGGCAATCAAGATCGCAAAAGCTTCCATGAGGTTATTTGTATGATAGCCCTTGTGAATTGAAAAGAAAAATTGCATCTTACCAAAACTGTCACGTCCCACCCCACCAACACCAGCTGGTCCAGGATTTCCTAGAGATGACCCATCAGTATTGACTTTGAGGATGCCTAGCACAGGGGGATACCACCGTCCCATCTGGTTGACAGGGTGCATAAGCTGTCTATGGTCATGCGCTGGAATGTGAGGGGCGAATGGACTATCTCTAGGATACACAGTAGCAAGGCGTGCGTAGATCCCAGAATCGGCTGAACCCAAGTCCGTAGCCACATCACACTTAGCGTGGATGGTTTCCAGAATAGGATAAAATAATTTAAATACCAATCTACCAATTTATTTTTATATTTTTGGTCTTTGAATCCACAAACACAGTCTTGATGTACACCATGTGAAATTGTTCCCCCTATGAGATTTTTAGTTTTATTGAATGCTACAACCTTAATTTTTGCTAAGCCCTATAGAAAATTGGCATAATAGAAAAGGCCTAATAGAAGAAAGTGTTGTCTCTATGAGAGTTTTGGCCTTGAAGATTGTGTTATTTCATCAGATGTGTGAAGAGTTATAATATATATAAGAATGGCCTTGAGAGTCCTAGTTATAGGGTGAGCAAAATTAGAATCATGAATTAGGCTTTTAGGCCTAAGAATGTACATGGAGATGAGTAAGTTTAAATCAAGGTTGAAGCAATGAAATTTGTGAATGAGAGGATGATGTTGATGGTCAGGAGGAGAGTGGGTAGAGGTCGATAAGGATGATGTGTCTTCAAGAGAGAAGGGAGGACTTGATGCATGGAAAGAGGCTTATAAGCCCAGTGCAGTGAAGAGTGATCAAAGAGAGTTGAAGATATAAGCAAGGTACCTATGGTAAGGAATAAAACCAAAGTACATAAAAAGAGATTAAATCTAAAAATTAGAGCCACAAAAAGTTATATGAAGAGTCTAGGCATCACCTCTACATCAATCAATATAGCCTATAATTTGTCTTAAAAATAAAGATACACTTATGATTTTCTTTTAGAAATAGAAAGTTAACTATTTTTATACTTACAGTTAATATTATATATTTTTATTAACATTGGTTGTTGTGATGAGTAAGATTTATTAATTATTTGTTTAATAACATTAAAACATAATCTTATATATATTAAAAACCGTAAAATTAATTATTAATGTCTGATATTTTGAATAAAATTAATCTTATTTAATTATCTTTCAAAATCGAAAATAATATATATATATATATATATATATATATATATATATATATATATATATATATATATATAATTTAGTTTTTCAACAAGAAGTTGACTTTAAATTTGATCTCTGCATCTTATATAAATTGGGGGTAGGTTTGAATTAATAACAAGACAAAACAGGAAGGTAAAGTTAAATTTATTATTATTATTTACATGGCTGACCAATCCTACCTACTACATCGTGAATGAAGCAGGCAGGAAAAGACATCACGGTCTAATCTTAAATATGACGCAGTGACAAGGAAGTTCTATTGTGAAAATTAGCACGTAAATAACCAAAACATCTTAACAGCTTAACACTCGTTTTTGGCGAATTCATGTTGTTACGTATGAGAGGGTTTCCTTTGTGGCAGTTCAGACTTAATGCCTGTCCATGGAAACAAACCTGAACCGTCTTAGCAGCTTCAAATTTGCATGGATGACTAATATTACCACATAAATAACCGTGAGTGACACTTTCGAATAAACTCGTTAACATCTACATTGTAATTACACGCATTTGGACACACGCGTTTTTGGCTAATTCCAACTTAATGCTTATCCATCGGAAGACTCCTGCACCGTCTTAATAACTTCAAATCCGTCGTTTAACTTGGAGGATACACTTTTTTGATTCCTTATAAATATCTTGGCATCCTTACTGCTTTCAATAGCAATCACCAACATTTGAAATTTGAACAAACCACCGAAGCCCACTCTGAATTGTTGTTAGGAGAAGAATAATGGCGCCGCAGAGAACAATCCTGAATATTGAAGGAATTACTTGCGATGGTGATGGACCAAGGATCAAAAGAGCTCTCGATAATCTACAGGGAGTTCAAACTGTTAATATTAATATTAACAACAAAAAAGTTACAGTACAACACAACACAACATCAACTGCGTTAGGTATGTTTATGATTAGCAGTTCCAAGCCTCCCTCCACATTATATTATTGTCATTGTATGTGAGGTTTAGATGGTCATTCATTAGTATACTTGAATTTTTCTCAAGAGGAAAAACTTTATAACTCTTTTTTTTATTTTTTTTGGGGTACTGTGTTCTGATTAGTTGAAGCGCTAAGAGGGATTGGTTTAACTGCCAAGATTGGAAGTAACGCAAATTTTTGAGGAAAAGAAATTGCGGAAGATGGGTTTTAACAAAATTCGGGATATTACTCAACATTAAGGCAGTTCTGGATTATTCTTTAAATTGTTAATTATATCTTTGCTGGATATTTTTAATTATGCTTATTTGAAAAGCTCTGGTTTTTCATTATTTGTTTACTGGATTGAGATAAGAACTATATCAACTTGTCTGTAAAAGTGTATGAGCTGGGTTTATTTGCAGCCACTTAATATCAACATCTTTTCAGGCATTTCAATGTTAAAATAGAAAAGCTATGAATATTGCGTTTGAAATCAGTTATAACGTGACCTATATTACTTCATTTGCCTTTTACTTTTATGGAAATTTTGGTGAATGGAAATTGGCATTTATTTATTTATAAATAAATAAATATTTTATTGATTTTTTCTTTTTGATTTATTTTTATTTTTATTTTTGAATAAGCAAAAATAATTAAGGAATATTCAATCTGTTAAAAATATTTATTGAATCATCATTTTTTTTAATTAAATTATAGATTATTAATTTTATTAGTTAAGATATAGTTCGATATTAAATATAAAAATTTATAAATTTAATATTTATAATAAGATAAAGATTAAATGATGATAACACATAAAGTGATATTTCTAAACCTATCGCATAAAATAATGTTAACTTAATTAATATTAATAATAAATATATTTCATATATTGGATCTATTTTAACATACATAATTATAGTAAGTCTATTTGAGATCACATAAATACAATTAAAAATGGTCATAAATACATTTTTTTTAAATATGTTTTCGATTGATACATTAGATTCTATTAATACACAATTAAAGGTTTAATTTTGACTTCTTACCTCAACAATGTAGAAAGGAATTACTTCCGATGTGAGGGAGTTCAAACTATTAATATTGATATCAACAAAGAAAAATTATAGTACAATACAACATAACACAAAATCATGAGGGAAAAGTTTATAACAAACACACCTTTTTGGGGGGGTAATGTGTGTTCTATTCAATTGAAGTGCCACAATTTGAAGTATCACAATTTTTTTAGGAAAAGAAATTGCAAAAGATAGGTTTTAACAAAATTTAGGATATTACTCAACATTAAGGCAATTCTCAGTTATTCCTTAGATTGTTAATTATTTCTTTGCTAGATATTTTTAATTATGCTTCTTTAAAAAGATCTAATTTTTTATTATTTGTATGTTGGATTGTTATAAGATACTATATCAACTTATCTGTTAAAGTGTTTGAGCTAGGTTTATTTATAGCCACTTAATATCGACATCTTTTTAGGCATTTCAGTGTTAAAATAGAAGACAAATGACTATTGTGTTTGGTCACATATAATAAAATAACAACCATCCTTTTGGATTTGTTTTTTTTCTACACAAAAAGTTAGTTATATTAGTTATATACCTGATTGGTTTGTAACATGACCTATATTCATTCATTTGCTTTTTCTTTTTATGGAAATTTGCATTTATTTATTTACAAATAAATAGATATTTTATTGCTTTGCTTTTTTTTTTTTGGGGTACTTTCAAATAAATAGTAATAATTAAGGGAAATTTAGTCCATTAAAAGCTTTTAATGAATAATTTAAATAGTATAAAAAATCATCATTTTTACTAGTTAGATTATAAATTATTGGTTTTACTAGTTAAGATCTAATTTAATATTAAATATAAAATTAAGTAAAAATTAATAAATGTAATATTTATAATAAGATAAACATGAAATAATGATTACATATAAAGTAAGGTTTCTAAACCTATCACTTAAAATATTTTTAACGTAATTCAGGTGTATAATTAAACATATTTAACATACTTGAGCTATTCTAACATACATAATTATAGTAGGCCTATTTAAGATCAGATAAATATAATTCAAAATGGTTGTAAGTATATTTTACAAGATACATTGGATTTTATTAGTACAGAATTAAAGGATTAATTTTGACATCTTACCTAAACAATGTTGAAAGGAATCACTCTTTATATGAATCCACTATCAAGTAGATTGGGTTGATATTCTAAGCATTGTTTATACTTGTGGGAGGGTTCCAATAGGCCACATCCAATCTATCATCTTAAGGGAGTTTACATGATATTATTTTTGAGTCATGATCACTACCTTGTAACTAAAACTATTATAAGATATCTCATGTGTTTCTTATCATTATTTCATTCAATGGAAGAAACACAATGTCATAGAAAATTCCCCTCTCCCTTGCCTAGTTAGGTGTTGTAGTATGTATGTGAAATTACATTCATCTTGGATAGCAATTCAAAAATTTAGGCACCCCTTTTGCCTTTTTAGCCTCTATATTATTTGGGGTTATACGTGGAAAATGGTGGAAAATTTCTTATTAGATGTCCAGCTGCTCTCATTTTGAGGAAAATTATAAATTTACTTTATTATTTCTCTTGTTGGGATTTTTGGAAGGCAAACTATGAAGACAGTCATGTATTCAATCGATATATTTTCTACATGAAAAGGTTTTACTTATGGGTGAATACAAAAAGAACATAATTGTCACTTGACAATGAGATGGAGACTTGGATAATATAAACTTATTTCCATAATAATAATAATAATAATAATAATAATAATAATAATAATAATAATAATAATAATAATAATAATAATAATAATAATAATAATAATAATAATAATAATAATAATAATAATCACTAACCTAGTTTTTTAAACTAGAAACCTTAATATGCCATTCACCAAGATAACTTTCTTGTACCATGACATAGAGATGTCCTTTATGTATTCTATGTATAGATTCACATGAATATAAAAACTTCCTTTTATTAAAAATATATATAACAAATCATCATATATGACTACCAATATGTTGTGAAAAAATAACTATATTTTTGTTTTTAAATTCTTTTTAACTAACAATTATTTTTATCTTCATAAAATAAATTAAGTATTATTCAAATAAAATATGATGTCCCATAAAGTTTAAATAGTGTAAACTTTCTAGATGTCAACTTTATTAAGGATTGTTCATAAAGGATAAATCCTTGATCCCAAAAATAATTCCAAAATATTGGAGTAGGTATACCTTACCAAAATCTCCAACAATCATTTTTACCCATGAAAATCCTAGTTCAATTTCCCACATGATGATATTAAGCTTCTCAAGCAAACTAGGCCTGTTAGTAATCTTGAGGAGATCTAATCTATAAAAAAGGTATGAAAGTGATTGGATTAAATTGGAAATACCTAATTTAGGTATTTAAAAAATAAAATTACATTTTAAAGTGATTTTTCTTTTGTTTAACTCTTTAAACACCTTGGAACTTACATTAAGCCATTGTTAGGGTTTATGACAAGTTTAATGTGAGTGACCCTAAAAGTCCTTGTTTAAAATTCTGTATTCGTTGCCATGAGTAAAAACCTAATATACATATATACCAATTTCACATTCACATCTTAAGATAATTTATTCCCTAACTTAATTCAAAAACTTTCAAGTTCCTTAATGTTTTAGGTACAGACATGTAGGTGCATTTCTGGGCTTCTTGCCTAGTGGGCCTATAGATTAAGTTAGATTTAGTTTGTTTTAGTTTTATTGATAATTATCATAAATATATAATAAATATCTATATAACCTTTTAAAACCATCTTGACACTTCATCCAACATCACATGTGTGTTTTTTTTCTTATTCTACCTGTAATAAGCCTATAGTTATCTTTTAGGCCTAAAACTCTCTTCATCCAAACAAAGTTGGCTGAAAATTATGATATTAAATTAATATAAAGGGTATCATCAATTTATAACCATAAAAATATTCCTCAAACTTTATTATAATTGTTATTTAGCTTCTCCTCAGACATAAAAGTCATAGTCTTCAACCTTTTATTGGTAGACCTGTAGGTCTCTATTCTGAGGTTAACCTTTTTATAGAGTTGTAATAGAATGGGTATATAGTTAATTTAATATCCATGGATTTACTTGGATATATTTTATAAATTATTATATGGTTTTTTATTTTATCTTAATGACAAAACCAACAAGTCTTACCAAGAACTCTTCACTTCAAACATGTAGACTTACATAGCTTACTCAAGGACTTCATGGTCTACCTTTCAAACTTTGAAAAATGTGATGGAATAATGTTTGAAAACTTTATTTATACTTTAATAGGATTTAATATACCTCTTAAAACTATATTAAACCAATTTCCTTTCTATTTTTTTAAGGATTAGTCATCACATGTAATATTGCCCTCTTAAGATCTCAATAGGCTTAATAGATCCTTAACAGGTTTTAGTTTAAACTAATGATTTTAATTTTTTAAGGAGTATAATCACTCTTAAAACTTTCCCTATATTTATCTATAATAAAATTTAAAATATAAACCCATTGGTAAGCACAAAAACTATACCCTCTTATTAGTTCTCTACTTGCAACATTGATCTAGGCAAGATACTTGTAGAAGTTTGTAGGTGTTTATGTTTTTGTGAAGTTTCCAAGATCATGTAAGTTTTGAATGACATATTTATGAACTTAGATATTGTTATGAGGATTTTTTAATAGCTTTAGATCCTACCATTTTAATTTCAAACATGTTGGACTTCTTCCTAGATATCAAACTCTTGTGCTTTTGTCTATAACTTGTCATCATATGGATATTTTCCCCTTGTTAATACTTTAACGTGCCAACTATCTGATGAGAAATAGAGTGAATAAACTATTTGGATCTTATATGATCTCATACAAGTCTCCATTTTCACCAATGAGCTCCAAAATGCTTTTAAACCATCCAAAATAGAAATTTTGGGATTTTGAGAGGGTTTACAACATCTTATTTTATTAAGGATGATTCAAAAATATTAGGGCCCAATATCCTAAATACTATGAATTGGAAGGGTATAGTGTTCCCCTACTTCTAGTAAGAGGATTGGCCCTAATATTCTCTCTCCTATATCAACCAACCTCAAATCATTGACCCTTACGAGCTTCACAAGTAGACCTATGAAACTTGATGGAGAAATGTCATATGTTTTTTATTTTTTGGATATAAAACTCCTTAATTTGCATGTATTTTGGTCTAAGGAGACTGAGAAGATCCTTGAAAAGGATTATAAGTTGATCCTAAATTTAAAACCTTATCAAAAGGACATCCACATGCCTTTTCTCCTTAAAAAACTACTTGTCCTGCTTTTTTGACTTGTTGGGGCCGATGAAAGAGGTAGATATGGAGTATCCCTTGAACTGTATGGTGGTGGAATGATTTAAAAAAATAATTTTCCACCTTTTTTCCCTATAATTTAGTCATTATACCTTATTTGAATATTAGAAATGATGAATAGGTATTTATAAAAGAGTTCCAATGTCGAAAAACTAATCCTAGGACATCTTGGACAAGATGTACGGTAAAGTACATATGTCATGACATTATAAAAGTGTTAAATGACATGAAATATCATCATATAATTATATAGACCTTCATTTTTTATCTTTCATAGTAACTCTCATTACAACATTAGAGTATACCATAAGAATAAAGCAATGAAATAGCTTAATCTTTCCTACGAATCTGTGAAATTTATAGCATCCATATTGCTTCCATTAATATCATCTTGAAAATGATTGATGTTATATATTTAATGGAATTAGGTTTTTTTAAGGGCCCTTAGGAAAAATCACTATGTAATCTATTGGTGAATATTGAAAATCTAGTTTCAAACTGAAGACAAATCGAAGGGAAAGTAGTTTCTTTAGGAAGGTGAATCATATGTGCCATTTTTTAGAGTTTGGAATATAGATTCTAAAGAGCATCTAGTCATGATGGATGTCATCCATAGGATTTGGATGTCATCCATGTACTCAAGACAATGTCCATGTGATCTAGATGATTTCCATAAACTTTGGACACCATCTATGAGATCTAGATAGGGTCTATGAGAAGTGAACACTGTCTATAGGATATAGAAAATGTTGACACCCTTTATATAACATCTATGAGCTCTTGATGCCATTGATAGCTTGTGTGCAGTGCCCAAATTGTGTGGACATTTTCTAAACCTATAGAACATCATCTAGAATTCATATATGCCATCTAGAAGAATTGGATATTATCTAAAACATGTGGAAAATGTCTAGAGACTATGGATGTTGTCCAAAGCCTATAAACATTGTACATAGATGACAACATCCATAGTAATCCCTATGTACATTGTTTATAGGCTTTGGACAACATCCATAGTCTCTAGAAGGAGGAGAATAGGTGCTCCCTTTTTATTCAAGCTGCTCAAAATTAAATGTGTACATAAGCATAATAAACCCAAAATGTATTTCTCAAAATGTTGACACATAAACTCACATTGTTCCTTTGTGGGAGCTTCTTGTTCTACCAATAACATTTTTAGAATAATACATTTGTAATTATTTGATTAGGATTCTTGTTTACGGATAATAATTTTACTTTGGATTTGTTTTTTAATATTTTTAATATAAAATTATATTTATTAAAATAATGAGTATTTGGCAGTACTATTTATGCTAGTCTATGAGGTGGTTAATTCTTATTTATTTATGCTAAACTCTACAATAACTATTTGATTTGTTGGATCTCTATTCGTGGTTGAGTTAAAGATATCAATCCATTTGCATGTGTAGAGATCTAACATCATAAATATATTAAAACATTATATTTAATATAAAATAAATGATTCTAAAAAATTTAGGACAAAATAATTTTTTTTAACTAAAAGAGGGGTAAAAATATTATTAAAGACGGGAAAAAAATAGTTACATAGCATTATCCTGGCCAACAAGTTGAACCAGCTTCTGGGATAAATCGAGGGGCAGCATCCTATGATCTGAGATGTTCCAAGGCGGCCCATGCTCGGAGGCCCATTTGGCTAAACAGTTCGCTACCCCGTTCCATTCACGAGGAATATACATAAATGTCATAGACTCCAAATAAGTACAGAGTTGAAGCACCTATTGCACCACCCCAGCCAAATGCCAATCAACTGTCTCAAAATCCCGCTTATTTAGTAGATTAACAACAACCTGTGAGTCAGATTCGCAAATGATTATGTGCTAGCCAAGATAACAACACTGTTGTATGGCAATCAAGATCGCAAGAGCTTCCATGAGGTTATTTGTATGATAGCCCTTGTGAATTGAAAAGATAAATTGCATCTTACCAAAACTGTCACGTCCCACCCTGCCAACACCAGCTGGTCCAGGATTTCCTAGAGATGACCCATCAGTATTGACTTTGAGGATGCCTGCTGCAGGGGGAGACCACCATCCCGTCTGGTTGAAAGGGTGCATAAGCTGTCTATGGTCATGCACTGGAATGTGAGGGGCGAATGGACTATCTCTAGGATACACATTTGCAAGGTGTGTGTAGATCCCAGAATCGACTGAACCCAAGTCCGCAGCCACATCACACTTAGCGTGGATGGTTTCCAGAATAGGATAAAATAATTTAAATACCAATCTACCAATTTATTTTTATATTTTTGGTCTTTGAATCCACAAACACAGTTTTGATGTACACCATGTGAAATTGTTCCCCCTATGAGATTTTTAGTTTTATTGAATGCTACAACCTTAATTTTTGCTAAGCCCTATAGAAAATTGGCATAATAGAAAAGGCCTAATAGAAGAAAGTGTTGTCTCTATGAGAGTTTTGGCCTTGAAGATTGTGTTATTTCATCAGATGTGTGAAGAGTTATAATATATAGAAGAATGGCCTTGAGAGTCCTAGTTATAGGGTGAGCAAAATTAGAATCATGAATTAGGCTTTTAGGCCTAAGAATGCACATGGAGATGAGTAAGTTTAAATCAAGGTTGAAGCAATGAAATTTGTGAATGAGAGGATGATGTTGATGGTCAGGAGGAGAGTGGGTAGAGGTCGATAAGGATGATGTGTCTTCAAGAGAGAAGGGAGGACTTGATGCATGGAAAGAGGCTTATAAGCCCAGTGCAGTGAAGAGTGATCAAAGAGAGTTGAAGATATAAGCAAGGTACCTATGGTAAGGAATAAAACCAAAGTACATAAAAAGAGATTAAATCTAAAAATTAGAGCCACAAAAAGTTATATGAAGAGTCTAGGCATCACCTCTACATCAATCAATATAGCCTATAATTTGTGTTAAAAATAAAGATACACTTATGATTTTCTTTTAGAAATAGAAAGTTAACTCTTTTTATACTTACAGTTAATATTATATTTTTTTATTAACATTGGTTGTTGTGATGAGTAAGATTTATTAATTATTTGTTTAATAACATAAAAACATAATCTTATATATTAAAAACCATAAAATTAATTATTAATGTCTAATATTTTAAATAAAATTAATCTTATTTAATTATCTTTCAAAATCGAAAATAATATATATATATATATATATATAATTTAGTTTTTCAACAAGAAGTTGACTTTAAATTTGATCTCTGCATCTTATATAAATTGGAGGTGGGTTTGAATTAATAACAAGACAACACAGAAAGGTAAAGTTAAATTTATTATTATTATTTACATGGCTGACCAATCCTACCGACTACATCGTGAATGAAGCAGCCAGGAAAAGACATGACGGTCTAATCTTAAATATGACGCAGTGACAAGGAAGTTCTATTGTGAAAATTAGCACGTAAATAACCAAAACATCTTAACAGCTTAACACACGTTTTTGGCGAATTCATGTTGTTACGTATGAGAGGGTTTCCTTTGTGGCAGTTCAGACTTAATGCCTGTCCATGGAAACAAACCTGAACCGTCTTAGCAGCTTCAAATTTGCATGGATGACTAATATTACCACATAAATAACCGTGAGTGACACTTTCGAATAAACACGTTAACATCTACATTGTAATTACACGCATTTGGACACACGCGTTTTTGGCTAATTCCAACTTAATGCTTATCCATCG
>JARHVA010000863.1:3492500-3600000 GCA_037957365.1 Torreya grandis
TTAAGCACAAAAACTATATCCTCTTATTAGTTCTCCACTTGCAACATTGATCAAGGCAAGATACTTGTAGAAGTTTGTAGGTGTTTATGTTTTTGTGAAGTTTCCAAGATCATGTAAGTTTTGAATGACATATTTATGAACTTATATATTTTTATGAGGATTTTTAATAGCTTTAAATCCTACCATTTTAATTTCAAACATGTTGGACTTCTTCCTAGATATCAAACTCTTGTGCTTTTGTCTATAACTTGTCATCATATGGAGATTTTTCCCTTGTTAATACTTTAACGTGCCAAATATATGATGAGAAATAGAGTGAAGAAACTATTTGGATCTTATATTATCTCATACAAGTCTCCATTTTCACCAATGAGCTCCAAAATGCTTTTAAACCATCCAAAATAGAAATTTTGGGATTTTGAGAGGGTTTACAACATCTTATTTTATTAAGGATGATTCAAAAATATTAGGGCCCAATATCCTAAATACTATTAATTGGAAGGGTATAGTGTTTCCCTACTTCTAGTAAGAGTATTGGCCCTAATATTCTCTCTCCTATATCAACCAACCTCAAATCATTGACCCTTACGAGCTTCACAAGTAGACCTATGAAACTTGATGGAGAAATGTCATATGTGTTTTATTTCTTGGATATAAAACTCCTTAATTTTCATGTATTGTGGTCTAAGGAGACTGAGAAGATCCTTGAAAAGGATTATAAGTTGATCCTAAATTTAAAACCTTATCAAAAGGACATCCACATGCCTTTTCTCCTTTAAAAACTACTTGTCCTGCTTTTTTGACTTGTTGGGGCTGATGAAAGAGGTAGATATGGAGTATCCCTTGAACTGTATGGTGGTGGAATGATTTAAAAAAATAATTTTCCACCTTTTTTCCCTATAATTTAGTCATTATACCTTATTTGAATATTAGAAATGATGAATAGGTAGTTATAAAAGAGTTCCAATGTCGAAAAACTAATCCTATTACATCTTTGAAAAGATGTACGGTAAAGTACATATATCTTGACATTATAAAAGTGTTAAATGACATGAAATATCACCATATAATTATATATACCTTCATGTTTTATCTTTCATAGTAACTCTCATTACAACATTAGAGTATACCATAAGAATAAAGCAATGAAATAGCTTAATCTTTCCTACGAATCTGTGAAATTTATAGCATCCATATTGCTTCCATTAATATCATCTTGAAAATGATTGATGTTATATATTTAATGGAATTAGGTTTTTTTAAGGGCTCTTAGGAAAAATCACTATGTAATCTATTGGTGAATATTGAAAATCTAGTTTCAAATTGAAGACAAATCGAAGGGAAAGTAGTTTCATTAGGAAGGTGAATCATATGTGCCATTTTTTAGAGTTTGGAATATAGATTCTAAAGAGAATCTAGTCATGATGGATGTGATCCATAGGATTTGGATGTCATCCATGTACTCAAGACAATGTCCATGTGCTCTAGATGATTTCCATAAACTTTGGACACCATCTATGAGATCTAGATAGGGTTTATGAGAAGTGGACACTGTCTACAGGATATAGACAATATTGACACCCTTTATATAACATCTATGAGCTCTTGATGCCATTGATAGCTTGTGTGTAGTGCCCAAATTGTGTGGACATTTTCTAAACCTATAGGACATCATCTAGAATTCATATATGCCATCTAGAAGAATTGGATACTATCTAAAACATGTGTAAAATGTCTAGATACTATGGATGTTGTCCAAATCCTATAAACATTGTACATAGGGATTGTATAGAATTTAAAGATCGTGGACACTATCTATGGGATATTGATGCCATCTAGACTTGTGGACATTGTCCGAAACGTGTGGATGATGTCCAAATCCAATGCATGTCATCTAGAGGGGATGGATGATATCTAGAGGTCATGGATATCAACTTAATCATGTAGATAATATCTAAGCTTGGTGCTCATTTTCTTGATGTGGTGCATATTCTACTCAATATGTGGATACCATCTAGAGGGAATGGATAGTGTCTAAAATATTTGGATGGGAACAACTATCCATGGATGATGTTCTAAACATGTGGACACTATCAAGAGGATGTGGACAATGTTTGAGCTCCATAGGTGAGTGTTTGGTTAATATATATCCCTTCTCCCTTGTATTTTATTCATTTATATCATATGCATAATAGATAACCTATTTCATCCTCTACACCTATACCCTATAACTCATCCTCTATTCTCATTTCTCAATATTAATTAATTTCAACCATGCATCTTCTGAACCTATTCACAGGCTTTGGACTATGGATGTTTTCATCTTATTTGCCCAAAATATTAAGCCTTTTAGAAGATGAAAACACTTACAGTGATTAGATTGACTAGTGTTGTTTGGGAAGCCTTATCTACATGCCTCACTATGAGAAAAACATAAATTAACTTTAAATTCTCATGTCTAGTTATAAACATTGTATTAGAGAGTTTTATTTTAGCATCAAATTTGAGATTGTTACTTTTGGCACCAATCCTTCAGATATCAATCGATTCTAAGGACTACCACATAGAAATGTGTAGCTTGTGACCGCAAAATTTGTTTCTCTGATAAAGATAAAATTCATCTCAAAAATCACTTGGCTATAGATACATATACCTTAATAGGTAATTTTTATCTTTTCTTCATTAATTAATATTCAATGTTTTATATATGAAATTCAAAATTAAATGTCTCAATTATAGATTGAAAATAATTTTTTGCTTCCATTATAGTCACCTTTGATCATTTGAGAAGCGATATTTTGGTTCAAAATATAACAAAACCATATCTAGAATCCCTCATTTAATTTTTCTAAGTGATTATTATTTTAAATTGAAGACTTGTAGATATCCCCATTTGGGTTGTAGCATACATTGTGCATTCTATTGTAGGACAACAATTTGATTAGTGTATATTCATTTCCAATAATATAAGAAATGATTTTCATTTTGACTTTCAAAGTGACAGTTAAAATAAATTCATTTTTAATTGTATATTAGGTTTATACTACGAGGTGTATCATGAGCTATGGGGAACAACTATTCCCACAATATTACTTGAAAATATGAAATCTAAATTAGTGGCCCTTGTGAAGCTAGAGGTAAGTTTAAAGTTTACTTCTAAGTCATTAAATTATCATGTTATTAGCTTGTTATAATTCAAATATGAAATTAATTATGTATGTTTCCTTGTAATAGAAAAGAGAAGTTGTGTTTCAATCCATAAGAGAAGTTACACTGAACAAATATTATCCTATCCATGGCTCTAGGTATTATCAGTCTAATATGGGTAATGATACATATTCTAGTGTGGTGACATCACTAATAAGTAATAAGAGTATGCAAAGGTATATCTCTCCTATTGTTACACATTGGATAGGCCCCTTAGGCATATCCCTATCCTTAAATCTAGGTTCAAAACATTTAAAACTTTATTGAAATTTGATGTAATAGTAAAAAATTGGAATTATTAATGTTTAATTTCATTTTGGAATGGTCTCTGGCATTGGAAACATTGCCCATCAACCTATACAATATTTACCTCTCGTGCAAGGCATTTGACTTCATGTTTATAACTATGTTATTTTTATATTACATGAAATTTAATATGTTAAATTGAATTTTTAATTATATAATAATTTGAGTTTTTAACATAAATTAAGGTTCAAATTTTCATGCAACATGTCCACCATAATAAAATATATAAAAAAATTCAGATTATGGATCTTAAGTCTATTCTCTTTGACCTTCACATTAAATTAGGTTTAATTTTGATGAAGTTTATTTATTGATTAGTGATGGGATTTTCTATTATAGGGCAAAATTTAGTAAGAATTAATATACCCCCCATGCCATACAGACTAGGGGAAAATTTTACCAATGCTAAAAGGTAGCAGGGGAACAAATTTGAATATAACAACCTTAGAGTTCCCTAGTCTTTTTATGGTTGGAGTGTCAGGTAGTACCATGACACTTTTGTAGAACATTAATCTTGATGATGCTTTCCTTGATGGTATTTATTCCATATTTGTTGATAGATTTGTTGTGCATAATATTATTTAGGGTCTCAAATTTAGGATTAAAAAAAATAATTGGACATGGTTCTTCTAGTTCACCACCTAAACCGTGCAATGACAAGGATCAATCTCTTGAAGAATTGATGTCCTTTCTATTGAATAATATTTTTACAAATAATGATTTTACTTTATTAGATGACAATGGACAGACTGATTTGAAAGTTTTTAAATGGTGGAATATTCAAGGAAAGGCTTTGGTCAAATAAATTAATGAGTGTTATCATAACCACTCCCAATGATATTATTTATATTCCTTTGTTCAAAATGATTATTCCAAAATTAATGTGTTAGTGGATCAAGTTGAATCAGGATCCATTTCTATGGCAAATCCATACAATGATAATAATTTTTATATTATGATGAATAGATTGGAAAATTTGAATGCAGAGGTAATGGATTATTAAAACAAATGGGCAAGAGACCAAAACCTTTGCTACATTGCCAATGCAGAGAGGGATAAATATTTGGTAAGTAATTACTTATTTATCTTTTTTAATCACAATTTTGTAATTTTTAATTGATGAAGTTTATTTTACAAACTAAAATAAAAATTAATAACCTTGATAATGAGTCAAAAGTACTGAATATTCATCTAGAAAAGATGTGGAAAAGCTTAAATGCAATAATTACATTTGAATAAAAATTTATTCTATTCAACAAACAAAATAACATACTGAGGAGGATAAGCAAAAAGAAATTGATGGACCTAGATGTTCCTCTGAAGGAGAAAATAGATATGGATTCCTCTATCATATTGAAAGGAGATGCAGTACATGAAGAATGATCAATAGTTGTAAATATTAATGATACATCTGAGGATCTTTTTGGAAAAGGTGTTTCATATCTGGATTCAAGGAAAGGGGAAGTTGAGGCGAAAACATTCACATCTGAACAACAAAATGGAACTCATGTTGAATGATATCTATTCAATACATGTATCTTTATTTAATGAAAATGGGTTGATAAATTTGTAATTGAATTTTTTATATATGTTATGTTGAATCTCTAAACTTTTAAACATAATATTTCAAATTAAAGTTTTCAAATTTAAATATAAGTCTTTGTTTCTATATATTCTAGGAATTTTATCCATGAAAAGTTTATTTTGTGCATATTTATATATGTTATGTTGAAACTACAAAGTTTATATTGTAAATTAAAGTTTTCAATATTAAGATAAGTCTCTATTTCTATTTTATTTTGTGAATTTTATCCATGACAAGTTTATTCTGTGCATATTTATATATGTTCTATTAAAACTAGAAAGTTTATATTGTAAATAAAATTTTGAAAGTTTTAATATAAGTCTTTGTTCTATTTAATTTAGATATTTAATACTTAAGATGTATTATGATAATATCATAATTCATTTATGTATAATATTGAAAACCACATAAAATGATGAAACAATAAATTCATGCTGTGAAATAAATATTTTTCATACATATAACATGAATATATTGTTTGACAAAGTTTGAATTTGAAACAATCTCAAAATAACACAACTATTTTAAAATAATACAATAACATAATTTATGAATTATTGTAATTTACATAATAGAAAATTTTCCATGATTTATGATAAAAACAATTATATAAAAATTAATTACAGAATTGAAGGTTGAAGGTTACATACTAATATTAAAGTAGCTGAAACATTTTTTGAGTAGCACTTTCTTCATAATTGTCTTTTGTATGTATTGTATCTGGTAAAAATACTATCTCAATATCTAGATTAGTTATGCCATTTTATTTATTTATAGATCCTCTTCTTTGACTAAGAAAATTCCAAATTTTAATTTCTCTATCATAAAAAAATGCATCTACTAGATAGCGTGAAACATATAGTCTTAAACACGTGTCTATATTTCTATCAAATCTATTATGAAGTTTTTATTTAGTAAAAAATAATTCATTAAAGACTCTTTCATCTTCTACAAATCCCAAAATCATTATTTGGTAGAGTTCATACAATCAAAAATATTCAGTTATATATTTCGACAGGATGGTACTGGGGTATAATTCTTTCCAAAGGCTTATAATAGCACCACTTTCAATTGCCTCCTTTAGATACTTGTATTAATCAATCCTTGTGAATCCAAAATGGGTATACTATGATATCAATAAATATTTTTAAAAAATACATATAGTTTTGACTCCATTGATATATATAGAATTCAAAAAATGTTTAATAAAAATTCCCATGTATCTAATAAATACATTACTGATTTGTTCTTTAACATCCTCAACTCTACAAAATATAGGATTCACCACTACCATGGATTTAAGAAAATCATTCCTTTCAAATCCTTCTCCAATTTTCATAAGCAATATATCCTTTATCTTTATCAATTTTACCCATGTTTCTATTATCACAGTTTCATAACGAATATGTGTTATAGGGACTTCTTCAATTTATCTAGATGTGTCCAATGGTATTTCATTTTCATTCATGAAGATACAAAGATTATCATGAATGTTTAATTTTAAATAAAATTTATGATCCTTAATATCTATTAATTTTTTCCAAATAGCCAAAAAATAAAGCTTAAAACTATTTTGGATGAAGTACAAGATATCAATGGATTAACAAACCCTTTTTCTCAAATGTATGAAGTCTAAAATATATATCGATCTCTCTTGAGCGTGTTTCATCAAACAAATTTTTTCTTCAACATTGGGAGAATACCACATAGTGTCAAAAGTGTTTCAAAATCTATTAAATTGTAAAATAGATCCTTTGGATTGTTTAATTCCATATGATATTTAAACATGAAACCTACTAGTGATGGATATTCTTAAAAACTTCTACATGTAGGCTCAGACATGGAAATTAATCTTGTATCATTATATTTTAGACATTTTTTACCATTGGTAACCCCAGTTGTAAAATATTGAAAATCTAAAAATATTTTAGGACTACTTGACATATAATTGTGCAAATCATATATATGTTCCTCCACTTTAGCAATATTTTCATATGTACTTACAATTTTAAATGAAAGATTCATTTTGTGGGCCATGCAATGAATTGAAATCATATATGGGGTAACTGTTGTATGTATTTGTATATACAAACCATTTATATTCCACTACATTACTATTGCACCATCAAATCCAACACATACTAACTTCTAGCTATAACATAATCATCCATCCCAACAATATTCTTCAAATTAAAAATAACTAACTTGAAAAGGTTTTTTGTATTGGAATTTTCAATCATTTTATGTATAGATAATAGATAAGGTGTCCTTAAATTGTTCTCAAAACTATAAACATGGATACAAACCCATGCTATGTCATCAATTGTTATGACCTCAACAATGGACATAAATATAAAGCTTGCATTTTTAACATTTAATTTAAATATTCCTTTTCAATAATCTCAAGACATTTTTACATGTCCCAAGCACTTCCATCTAACCAATGTGATTGTGGAATGTTATGAAGTTTATTATGTTGAAACATAATTTTATAATCTAAAAAGTCAGATGTAGGTCTACCTTTTTTTGAGAATATGACAGATTGTTGAGAACTATATATTTTTTGCATGTTGATTCAATTGAATAACTTTTCCTATTTGAGATATAATTGTTCCTCCTTTTTCAACAAGATGTCACACATGTTTCTGATTTTTTTCATACTCTGTCATGTATCTAACATGCATGCATTCATTGTCATCTTTCCACCTATGAGTCCTTGGAATTAATCCATCCTTTTTAATGGACACATAAACTTTGCCACAATGTTTCTTGATTTTTTCTAACTTAATTTCCATTTTGTGCTCCTTTCCTAATTTCCAAGAACATATTATGCATTTACATTCAGTTGGGGTATTAGCACTATTGGTTCAATGAAAAAAAAAATGGCTAGTAAAACTTAAAAGACCTTCCAATTGTTCATCTGCTTTTCTTTCTTTGTACAAATTTATGAGTAATTTGATATACTATATTGATCTCATCATCAGGAATGCCCTCAAATCTTATCTTCATTGTCAAAAATTAGGGATTTTTATTTTCCATGAAAGTTGTTTTATGAGATGTAGAAGTTTTTTTTAATGTTTGTATCATATCATCTGATTTGTCATTTTCCATAGCCATGCCATATTTAGGTATATGTTTAAGTGTTGGCATGTCATCATGAGTAATATTTTCAAATGGCAAAATAATATTATGATTATATCTTTCATTTGGAAAACCACACTTAGTGGCAAGATCTACATGTATAAATATTTTGATATTATCCTTCAAATGTTAAATAATAGTTATTACAAATAAATAAATAAATTATGTAAATCATTTAGTACCTATATTTTTTGAGGGTGTAGGTTTAATTTGTTTGGATTTTATTATTATCTTCCCAAAATAAGATAATATGATATTTGTCATTGATAATTTTCTTGATTTCTTAACTTTACCACTAGATGAAAATTTAGAATATTTTTTACCAGACAAGATATGACCTACCACTTTGACATTATGCAGTCAGTCATCCTTTCTATGTGGCCACTAGTCAAGGTCGTTGCATATGCCAAGAATTGTCAAGTACTTTGGGTCATCACCTAACACTTTTAGATGTCACGCAGTCCTTATGGACACTATCTAATCTACCTAGTCATTGAAAAATCTTGTGGATAATGTATAGACCATGTAGAGTTTATCTAGTCTATCTGATCATCATTTATATTTTATGGATGATGTCTAGACCTTATAGATGCCATTTAGGCTATTTGGTACATGTCTAGATCATGTGGATAGTGTCCAAACTTTATGGATGCCATCCAGTTAGTTTGATCACCATCCAGAGTTTGTGGATGGAATCCAAAACTTATGGACACCATACAAGTTCTTTGGTCACTTTCTAGACTATATGGATGGTATCTATACCCTATGAATGCTATCCAAGTTATCTAGTCATCATCTAGAATTTGTGTATACTATTTAAACTTTGTGGATGGTGTTTAGACCCTATGGATGCCATCTAATCTATCTAGTCACCATTTAGAGTGTATGGAAGGCATCTACATCTTATGGATCCCATTTAGGTTATGGTTAACATCTAAGTTTAGTGGATGGTTTCGATATCTTGTAATCATCATCCATTTTATTTGACCATCATCTATATGTCATAGGTGATGTCTAGGCCCTATGAAAACTAACCGATCTATCTATATGTCATCTAAAATCTTTGGACAATGCCTAGATCCTATAGATGCCTTATTGATCTGAGCAACACTTTGGGTGACCACTCAAGTGGCAAAAATTATTCGAGCAACCATTTGGGTGACCATTCGGGTGATAGTTAAGTCCTCAAATCTTGTATTGTTTTCATTCTTAGAAATCACATTGTTGGTGATAGTTATTTCCTCGAGCCATTATGTCCTCAAGCACTATATTGTTTTAATTCTATTATTTCTCTCGAGCCACTCATTCTTAAAAGGTCACCATTAATTCCTCGAGCCACTCAATCTCCCAATGTTTTCAAAATATGTATAAATGCATTGTAACCCAAAAAGGGAAGGCAAACATCTCTTCCCATAGATAAGCCTATATTTATATTGTGATCTTTAAGTAATACGATGTCTCTTCCCAGAGAATTCATTGTTATTCTATTATTTCTATGCTATTGCAACATTTGTCAACTAGAACTTCTGAGTTTTGGATCAGTGGTATCAGAGTGGTTTGTCTTGAGAGTGTATGTTCCCAAGGATGAGATCAGTATACAGGAAACTTGGGTGGGAAGTGACAGAGCTTTCGAATGCTCTACCTGTGCACCCCAAACAACCTCAAATGGTGGATGACATCGAGACATCCTATCCTTTCAAGAAAATGGTGAATGAAGCCCTCCAGTAGCAACAAGTGCAAATGCTCTAATAATGTGCTCAAATTCTTCAAACACTACCAATGGGAAATTCTAGCTCTGTGGCTACACATCTAGGCTCCTCATCGAGGGATCTTCCTTTCAGTGCCCCAACACCCTTCAAGGTTCAGGTAAAGTTTGATATTCCCACATTTGAAGGCAAAATCAATGTTGATGTAGTGGAAAATTGGTTGGATCAACTGTCATCCTACTTCTCTGTAAATAAGTTCACCGATGGAGAAAAGATCACTTTTGCTCTTTTAAAATCATCATTGCTCATGAAAAACTAGTGGGAAGTGTATAAAAAGAGGTTTAATATGGATATCAATGGCCTTAGGGTGGAACCCACCTGGGATGATTTTACGAAAGCAGTAAAAGAAGAATAATATCCCATCGGTGCATATGATGATTTGTACATATAGTGGCAACAACTTTGCCAAGGCAATGACCAATCTGTGTAAGATTACATAGACACTTTCCATTATTTGTTTGCAAGACTGGGTATTCAAGAAAGTGAGAAACATAAAACTCTCAAATATCATGGTGGACTACAATGGTACATCTAGGGGGAAATGGAACTCTTCAATTTGGAAACCCTTGATGAGGCATATAAATTTGCAGTGAAGATTGAATAAAAGCATGGTAGGAAGAATACAAAGAGTTAAACTTCAAAATGGAAAAATGACAAGGAAGGTCAAACACGAGGCCAAAATTGGAAGCAGAAGGAGTTTCAAGATAAGAAATCCCAGAAGGGGAAGGCTGGAAAATGGTGTGATTACCACAAAATTGGAACTCACTCCAAATAAGAATGTTGAGCCATCAATTCACTGCTCTCTGAGTCACAATACTCAACGTCTACTACTCTACCTCATACACAAACTACAGTTGAAGAGGATGAAGAAGAAAATGTAGATGTTGAGCCCAACACCATCATCGCTTCATCACAGACCCATGAGGAAAGACCAGATGACAAAGAAAGATTATTTCACTCCAAATTATGGGTAAAAGGTAAGCCTCTGCATTTCATTCTTGATAGCAGGAGTCAAAAGAATTTAATCTCAGCTAAAGTTGTGAAAAGTCTAGGTCTATCCATGAAGCCTCATCCAAAGCCATATAGTATTGGGTGGTTAAGCCTAGGGAGAGACCTTTGTGTCACCCATCAATGTCTTCTTTCATATGCTATAAAACCATTCCAAGATGAAGTCTTGTGTGATGTGGTCAATCTAGATGTTTGTGATGTCCTCCTTGGTCAACCGTTCATGTATGAGTGGCATGGCATCTATGAATATTGAACCCGAAGGATCACCCTCACTCTTGGAACATCATGTTATAGGGTACCATAGGTACCACTTCCCACATCTATTTCCCTAATCAGTGCTAAGCAATGCAAGAGATTGGTGGAGAAGACAAAGCAATTTGTTCTCATGATGGTCAAACCACAGAGATTCAAGGAGGCCAATGTTGCGGTCCTAATTACACAATCAACACAACAAAAGTAGATAGGACAAATCATAAGAGAATATGATGACTTATTCAAGTCACCCACAGGATTTCCACTACATTGCCAGGTAAAACATTCTATTGATTTAGTCCTAGGATCACCTTTGCCTAACAATTTTGTGTATCACAGATCAGTTTTAGAGAATGATGAGATAAAATAATAGATTCAAGAATTGATCCAAAGGGGTCACATCAAGCCAAGCTCTTCACCTTGTGGTAGCCCAATCATCTTGGCACAAAAGAAAGATGGAACATGGAGGCTTTGCATTGACTATCAAGCCCTGAATAAAATCTCTGTGAGGAATCGCTACCCTCTCGCCATAATTGATGACCTACTGGACCAGCTCTGTGGTGAAAATTTCTTCACCATAATTGATCTCAAATTTGGTTATCACCAAATTCCCATCGATCCCACTGATGTCTAGAAAACTGCATTCAACTCTAAGGATGGGCTCTTTGAATGGTTGGTTATGCCTTTTGGCCTAACTAACGCACCTGCCACCTTCATGAGGATGATGGATGACATCCTATGACCCTTCACCAACTCATTCATGGTTGTCTACTTAGATGACATTCTCATCTATAGCAAAACATGGGAAGAACATTTTCAACATGTCTGTAATGTGCTTCAAACTCTTTGAGAGCATAAGTTGTACGTAAATCTTGACAAATGCACATTAGGAATGACAATAATTTAGTACCTCAGGTACGTTGTGAATGAGGAAGGGGTCCACATTGACCAAGAAAGATTTGGGCTATTCAAGAATGGCCCACACTAAGAACCCTCACAGAGCTTTATAGATTTTTGGGCCTTGCAAATTTCTACCATAGGTTTGGTCTTGGATTTTCACATGTTGCTTGGTCACTAACCCAAGTGACTAAAGGAGGAGCTAAAGCTACATTTCAGTGGGGTGAAATATAGCAAAGGGCATTTGAGAATTTGAAGAATAGACTCTACTCAGCCCCTATTCTTGCCTTGCCAGATTTGCATCAACCATTTGAGTTGATGACAAATGCATCTGAATATGCCATGGGAGCTATCATCATGCAACATGGCCATCATGTTGCATACCAAAATGACACTTTCACTAATACAGTTAGGAAATATCCAACATATGATAAGGAGCTCTACGCCATTGTACAAGCCTGTAAACACTAGAAACACTACATCTTGGGGAAAGAGACAGACATCCACACTAACCACAGACCATTGTAATTCATCCATACACAAAGAAAACTATGAAATGAGAGGCACCAAAAGTGGACCATGTATCTTCATTAATTCCACCTGATAATCAAACACAAAAAGGGGATCTCAAATACAATTACAGATTGCCTAAGCTGCCCACCAATTACTACACTCACAAAAATTCTTGACCTATACAGACATGAGAATTCCACTTGGGGTGCTCTATATGAAGCAAATCCTACCTTTGTTGACACATATCAATCACTCCAAAAAGGTGAACATGTTTTTGACTTCTATTTTAAAGATAATGTCCTCTACCATATGGGGCACATCTGTGTTCCTATTGTAGAGCAATAAAATATGATATTGGAAGCACACTTCAGTAGGATAGCTGGCCACTTTGTTATTGAAAAAACATTGGCAGCTCTTCAAAAACACTTCTACTGGCCTCATATGCAGAAAGATGTGGAAAGATTTCTCAAATCTTGCACCCCATGTGCAATAACCAAGCCAACAAATAAGAAGCAAGGATTGTACATGCCATTGCCAGAACCAACTAGGCCTTGGGAATCTGTCTCAATGGATTTTCAATCAGGGTTACCCACTTCTAAACATGGCAAGGACTGTATTTTTATGGTAGTTGATCATTTTTTAAAAATGGCTATCATGCTTGCTTGTAAGAAAAATATGTCTACTGAGGAAACTACTCAACTATATTTTAGTGATGTATGGCTCCATTTTGGTCTCCCCCAAGTCCATTGTCTTAGATCAAGATAGCAGGTTCCTAAGCATCTTCTGGTCCACTCTATGGAAGATGATGGATACTAAGTTGATGAAGTCCATAGCCTTCCATCCATAGACTAATGGTCAGATAGAGGTGGTAAACTACTTGATTGTTCACATGATTTGGATGTATCACTGCAAACATCCACACATATTAGATGAGGGACTTCCATTCATCCAACATGAATACAATCAGGCACTACACAGCTCGACCAAGTACAGTCCATTTTGAGTATGTTTTGGGTTCCAACCCATGGCACCAATTAATATAGTTGTTCCAATCTCCACCACGGATTACACACCTCATGGAATCTCTGAGGCAGCAAAATTGACCAAGTTTATTGAACAAATGTTGCATATATAGCAACAAGTTCATGACATCCTAGAGAAAATGAATCAGAATTATAAGCTATGCCATGACAAACATAAGATTGCACACTATTTTGCTATGGGTGACAAGGTTTGGTTATGGCTTCAAAAGGAATGGCTTGCAAGCCCACATAAAAAGATTAGGCCTATGAAATATGGTCCATACACCATCACCAAAAAAGTTGTAGAAAATTCTTTTGAGTTGAACCTACCAACCTACCTTGGCCTACATCCAATATTCAATGTGGAGCTCCTCAAACCATATCACCCACCTCTATTGGACACTTCAGTTGTGGCAGAATAACTAGACATTGATGAGCTTAACCCACAGAGTTTTTCTCTAGTAGAAGAGGATCAGATTGTGGATACTTAGATGAAGACAACAAGAGGATGCTCTATTCCACTATATCGAGTCATTAGAAGAGGCCAGCTTAGCCACCAAGGTGAGTGGCTTACCGTGAATCAAATGAAGACATAACTACTCGACCTGATGGTGAATATTGATGCAATGGGGACCATTACTTTTCAAGGAGGGAGGAATGATCCGAGAAACACTTTGGGTGACCACTCGGGTGGCAAAAATGATCTGGGAAATCATTTGGTTGACCATTCGTGTGACATTTAATTCTTTGAATCTTGTATTGTTTTCATTCTTGGAAGTCACATTGTCAGTGACAGTTATTTCCTTGAGCCATTATATCCTCAAGCATTGTACTATTTTAATTCTATTATTTCTCTAGAGCCACTCATTCTTAAAAGGTCACCGTTAATTCCTCAAGCCACTCAATCTCTCGATGTTTTCAAAATATGTATAAATGCATTGTAACCCAAAAAGAGAAGGCATACATCTCTTCCCAAAGATAAGCCTATATTTTTATTGTGATATTTAAGTAATACGATGTCTCTTCTCAAAGAATTCATCGTTATTGTGTAATTTCTATGCTATTGTAAAATTCGTCAACTAGAACTTCTAAGTTTTGGATCACTTATAGTTTTATTCACTATCTACGACCTATTTTTGTCACCCTGCCATTGAGTCTATGTAGTCTTTTGGGAAGGGTTGAATTTTTCATCTTGATTGTCTATGAAATATATTAGATTAAGATATTCCATATGCAGTGTTTAATAAATGTTAATGAAATAGTGTAGAATGTCCTTCTACAACATGGTGATTTATAGTTAAAATTATGGAATTAGTTGTCAATGATAGGTGAGCCATCCTTTAAATCGTATATACAACTCAAAATGTTTGGCAACCCGATGATCTTTTGAGATCCAAAAAAATAGCTATATCCAAATTTTGGAAAATGGAATATTTGTGAATTAATGAAGATTTGCCACTAAAAAAACTATGAATGAAATAATATTCTATTATATATGGATGCACTTAATACATGTTTATTGTGAAAATGAAACTTTAGGGATGAAGTTTCCTAAATGAAGGAATTATGTAGTGCTTACCAAGCATTGGATTTACATAGGCAAATTATTAAGAATGAATCAAGGTTGGACCCTTTGACTAAGATTTTATATTTGATTGGAATAATTATTTGTCATATCTCATTATATTTATTTATTATTGTATCATAAAGAAATATCTTTTTGTTATGGTTAATAAGAATTTGATTATCAAGCTTTTGGTTATATATAGATGATGAGAATTGTTGGTAGGAAATTATATGTTTTATTTGAGGTTGTATTTGAGTCGATGTGACAAGAGAAAAAACTAAAATAAAATAAAATAAATATGATAATAAAACCATAGTGATAGTTATATTCACATATTATACTCTACTTACTTGTACTTATATAACATAAGTTTCTTTGTCTTGCCATTAGCATGTGATATATTAAATGAGCCCATTAGTAAGGTTAACCTATGACTAATAATAACTAAGATAGGCCTAATTCAATACAGAGAATATTGAACTTAGATATAGATCACTATGGTCTAATTATTAGATCATAATGATTTTAAACTCAAAAGATGATGAAATTATATACACATTAAAACTTTAGGCATAATATTAACAATCATAGTTAATTTTATCAATAACCTTATCTAGTGATCATTGATCCCTTATACCAATACTTATTTGTTTTGATCAAAAAAATTTGCCACTAGTAAAACCTTTGAGACCACTGTATTTGGTGTATCATAATATTTGTAATATCATAAAAACATTGATGATCACAATCATCAAACAATAAAATTTGAATTCACAATAACTAAATTGGAGCTTCATGAGGAAATAGTTAAATAATATTAACATTTTATTAAACTCTTAAATATTATTGAAGTCATTAAAGGAGAATGAAAATGATTAAATGGTTTTAAATTTAAAATGGATTGGATGACATCATATATTGATCTCGCCACATGTCTAAAATACCCTAACCATGCATACATATCTACTTTGTAAGACAAAAGTGAGTTCGTTTTGTAATGGTATGCAAAAATGTTGGATTATATAATACATATTATTTTTTATGAAGTTTTATAAGGTTAATGTCACTATTTTTGTGAGCATGTTTATGGGGCCATATGAGCTATTATGTAATATTCCTAATTAGAATATTATACAAACATTTATAATCCTTATAAATCCATTTAGGATAAATATAGATTTTATACTTAAAATAATAATTCAGATAATAAAATGAAAATACATTTAAATCAAGTGTGTTGTAGCAAACAGTGAGAATGATGGTGTAAAAGTTATTTCCTAGCCATCCACCAAGGTAAAAATCCCAAGAGATATAAGAAAAGATGAGGCCATGATCATTCGCTAGGTGAATTTGGTCAAATGGATATCTATTAGTCTTTTGTACTAAGCCAAAGAAGAATTTTGTACACCTAATCCATGTAAAAGTAGTGTTTTAATAAAAAAAATTGCATTCAAATATTTCATATCACAAATAATATAATGTGAATCCTTAATGGGTTTCATCCTTGAATTATCACGATGACAATGGTTTTTGTCCTTGAAACTCCTCCTCGAATAATGATGCATCCTCCCTTCTCAAATTAAATTGGATATATTATTTTTGATCAATAAGAAATCAAGTTTGATTACAAGTTTTAGTATCAAAGCTTGTACAATAGCCTATCCCATAACAAAAAATTCTTAGAGGTACAACATGGAGTTCATTGAGACCAGCAAGGAGAATCCACCCTGATACGTGGAGGGAAGCTTGTAGTATAAGATTCGATGAAAAAATAAAGCATAGTTATATTATAACTTAGTCGATGCCTGGTTCAAAAGAAAATTTTGAACCAACATGAAAATTATTGAGACAAGGTGCAATGATGTTGGAAGGAGTTTGAGTAAATTCATAGCCAAAAATCCTAGAAGGTGTGGTAGTCTGAGTGGTAATTTGCCTATAAGTATGATACATCCAGAGGTCCTTCAACATAACCTAGCAAAGCCTTCTATCATCACAATAGTAGTTTTGTAGATAGCATCTAAGAAAGTAAGAGTGAAAACCTACATGGTTAGCATGGGAAAATCATTGGAAAGGGGTTGTAGTAGTTTGGCATGGGAAGTTGATATTTGACATAGCCAAACACCAAGTAGGAGAAGCCCATTGTATATATGGTGATTGTGTTGCACATTGTCCTGAATAAAGTATATAGTCTCTGAAGGGTGTGATTGTTATCATAGTCTTGAATGCCATTACATAAGTCATGAGTGTATATAGAATGAATGTGTGAAGTAGAAGGATACAATAGTCCTTTGAAAATCATCCTAAGCCTACCAAAGAAGAGGTAGTAAAAATTGTGACCTATCATAGTAGAAACTAACCAAATGAGAGGCAATCAAATTACAAAAGTGGTAGTGAGACATGTGACATCAAAGCCTAAGGCCAACTAAATTCTGGAATCAGTGATGTATAAACAAATTCTCAAAGTTTGAAGTCAAGAGAGACAAAAGGGTACATCTTTCTAATATATAATTTTGAAGCCATAAATATTACTTTGTTAGCTTTCTAAAAATTTATAAAAGTAAAATACAAATAGAAGATGTCTACAGCCAAACTCCTTCTCTTGGATGCCCAAATTATGCAGATTGCTAAACAAATATTCATATGATATTTTTTTTAAAGGACTATGGGACATTTTCATAAGGAATGTACAAATTCCCACTGATCTTGATTCACTCACAAAGTATGAATAAGCTAATGCTAAGGCCCTAATGCTGATTATGCTAAGCATTATCGATGATGTAGAACCACATATCATGGACACTGATAGAGAAAAGATAACATGGGAAAAATTAGTAACTATTTATGAGGTAAAGAATAATATGAACATCATCCATCCACAATCAAGACTACACATACTTACTATAGAGTCTAATGAAAAAATTAAGGTATCTTTATGTTGGGTTCCTGAGATACAAATCAAGTTATTAACAGTTGATGAGATGGTAAATGATGAAATCTTGATCCAAATCACCTTGCTATCACTCCCTTCCCAATTCAAAGTGTTCCTCATGACACTAAATGTATCCAAATGAATAGTGTCATTCAAAGATCTCCTCAACCTATTACATCAAGAAGAATATATCAACTCAGTTCAAGATGAGTTAGATGATACATCTCTTATCTTGAAATAGAAACAAGGTCAAAGGTCTTGCAAGGAAACTTTGGAGAAACAACTATAGAAATAACAACAACAATATCTCATCATCAATCAAAGATGTCAAAGAGGTGGTTTCACATCTATCAAACTAACATTCATGGCATGGCCAACTACTGGTATAATAGCTAAAAGAAAGGATCTACCAACAAGAAAAGTACATAAGGGTGTAATGATACTCAAAAATCAAAAATACATCCCTACTAGTAGAAGTAAAAGGGACATCTTGCTACCCAACAAGATGATCAATCTAATGAAGAGACAGTTGATAATGACAAGAATGTAGTACTAGTCTCCTAGACCTCACAACACATGAGGAATATCTGGTTGATTGACTCATGTGCCACTAAGCACATGATAGGTAATAAGAATCTATTTGATTCACTAATAGACCAAACCACTAGAGATTAGGTTAGGATCACTGATGATAAAGAGTATGTCACAATAGGAATAGGCCAAGTTACCATTCCATTCAAAACATGAAAATGTACACTTATAAAAGTAATATATGTTCCTAGATTGACATCCAATCTCCTAATAGTCATTTAGCTTTTGAATCATCAAGTGAAGGTAGAGTTTCTTGTCAAAAATGTCATAAAAACCTACCTGATTTCATGAAAAGGTGAAGTTCATGCTAAAACTTTCTTCAAAGATAAATTATTTGCTTTAGATATTGTTTCATCTTCTATATGCTCTCTATCTAACTCAATGGTAGAATCCATTGCCCTCTCACACTACCATTATGGTCATTTATCAGTTGGATCTCTATACCAAGTCAATTCTAAAGGGATGGCACATAGACTTCCCAAGTTGCTCAGTTCCGTTCCCATATGCCCTGGATGCCTTGTGGGTAAACAACATAGGGATCCATTCAAACAAATATCCTTTCATGTCAATAAATGTTTTTAGGTTATTCATACTGATCTGAATGGATCACTACCTAATTCATTCTTGGGATACAAGTACTTATAACTATTCATGGATGACTACTCCTAAAAGATGTGGGTGTTTTTCTTGAGAAAGAAAAGTGAGGCCCTTCATCATTTCTAGGTCTTATATCAGTAGGTTATGAAGGATACTAGATAACCTCTTCTTCACCTTCACTCATATCGAGGGGGAAATTTACATTAATGAATTTTTTGGCATTCTTGAACCAACAAAGAATAAAATAGAATTTGACTGCTCCATACATCACCTAGTAGAATGGTATTATTGAGCAATGCAATAACACCATGATGGAAATGTCTCATTGTATGTTATCAATAGCAAAGCTAGATAAATGATAATGGTTAAAATCAGTCCAGATAGTTTTTCATCTTCTTAATAGTACACCAACAAAAATTTTGAAGGAAAAAATACCATAAGAGGTATGGAATGGTAAAAATCCTTCAATTTTTCATTTACGAGTATTTGGTTGCACAACATATATGCATGTACCATCTCAATAGAGAAAGAAACCTGAGTCCAAAACATTCCCATGCATCTTATTGGGCTTTATAACTACCTCAAAGGCATATCTTCTCAAAGATATTCAGTCAAGGAAAATCTACGAAAGTAGAAATGTAGTTTTTGATGAGTTATCCTTTGACTCAGTGATGCATAATGGTGAATCGATATTGACCACATGTCCCCAATTACATCCCTAGTTAGATGATGAGGAGACTTATCACAAGGAAGAAGAGCTAAAAGGGGAGATATATGTTGATCATGGAGAATTATAATATCCACCAAGTAGTTCTTCACAACAATAGTAGAGTTCTCATTTGAAGTGGGTACTAGGCACCAACAGAGACACCCATACTTCATCAAGAATTAGAACAAGGAGTTAGATAGGACATGAGGTAAATTTCACACTCATAAGTATAATATTTGATAGATATAAATGTGTTAATGTTCATGAATATTCAATTCAACCACAATAGAAGAAAGCAATGGATTTTGAGTATGACTCACTCATGAAGAATCAAACTGGGGAACTAGTTGATTTACCGACATGAAATAAACCATAGGCTACAAATGGGTTTTAAAAATAAAAGACAAGGTAGATGGATCTATTGAAAAAAATAAAGAATGACTTGTAGCAAAGGGGTATGCTAAAAAATAAGGTATTGACTATGAAGAGACCTTTGCACCCACTACAAAGATCAAGACCATCAGAGTTGTTTGTGCATTAGCAACATAAAATGGATGGAAAATTTAGTAGATGGACATCAAAATTATTTCTATTAATTGTAATCTAAAAGATTAAGTATGCATGACCCAACCAAAATAATTTATTGATGAAAATCATCCTAAAAATGTATGTCATCTCATCAAATCACTTTATGGACTAAAATAAACTCTAAGGGCATGGTACACCCAAAAAAATGATCACCTTTTGCTACATGGTTTTAATTTTATCCCCTTAGATTCTAACTTAAACATAAAGAAGGTAGGAACATATATCATCATTCTTGTTCTATATGTGGATGATTGATATTGTGAAGAATGTCCTCAAAATATCCTTCAACATGACTGACTTGGGGCTACTGCATTATTATCTTGGCCTAAAGATATGGTAGAAACTTGATCACATTTTATCTTCCAAATAAAATATTCTAAATCACTCCTAAAAATGTTTATAATGTCAGCTTGTAATCCAATTTTAACACTAATGGAGAAATATTTACAACTCTCTCGATTCCAGGACTCACCTCAAATGGATGCAACCCTCTATAGATAGCTCCTTGGGAGTCTCATCTACTTGACCTATACTAGACTAGATATATGTTTTGTTGTGATTTATCTTTCTAGATTTATGTAGCAGCTAAAAAAATTTCATTGGGTTGTGGTAAATCATGTTTTGAGATATGTTTGAGGTACACTTGAGTATGGTCTGGAATACAAGGAGAATAGTCAATTCTTCTTGTAGGGATACACCATCTTGAACTATGTTGGATCTATTGATGATGAAAATTCAACATCAGGATATTTGGACCAATCCCATGTATCAGTAAGAAGCAAATTGTTATTGCTCTCTCATCCACTAAGGTAGAGTATCACATTACATGTGGATCTATGTGTGAGGTGATATGGTTCCGTCACATAATAACTGATATGGGCTATAATGAAAAGAAATAACCCATCATTCATTGCAATAATCAAGGTATGTTAAATCTTGTGAAGTATCCTATTTATCATGAAATAACAAAGAACATGCAAGCTGAATGTGACTATAGTTGAAAACAAGGTTTAAACCACCACATCTAGCTTCAGTACTTCATGATAGACACATAGATAACATATATACTCACTAAATCCCTTATAAAGTTTAAATTTGAGCTATTTAGGGGGTACATCTATAAAAATGACATAATAAGAGGAGGAATGATATTGTATCATAGTTTTTAGTGATTACTTAAGTTATATTACATTATTTTAATTGTTTCTAGATTCATTTATGTCTGTAGATTTTTCTAGACTCCTCCTTATATAATGATGCATCCTCCCTTCTCAAAATATGATTACCATATTTTTGGTAATTGGTTGTGTATAAATCCCTAAACCTTTTTGACCTAGAGAACTAAGCCAACTTGGGTATGAAGAATTTTCCTGATTTAGACTTGAGCATTGTTATTCTTTTCATTGTTTGATCTATAACATAACTCTCTTTAATATGGGATAAGGGTCCCTTCTTATTTTAAATTTTTTTCTTTTTACTAGTGAACTAATCATGATGTTACAAGAATTTTTACTTATGGAACTTTAATTCCAAATTTGGTTTTGTTTTCATAAAAATTCATGAAGACTAAATTCCAATCTAGTCTTGGTGGCTTGTACTACTAATCAGGCTTCCCAACATGATTAATTCTTGGAGTAAAGTTTTCATCTCTACAATTTTAATCATTATTATCAATATTGATTACATATTTGTTGTCATTATGCAACACTGATAGCTGTAATCAAATTTCCAAGTGCCAAGTAGGTCTCAACAAATCATGATTGGAGTCATAGTGCTAATAAATTTTTTATTACTATTTAGGTCTATCAAAAATTAAACTATGATTTTCTTTGTTAATATAAGCTTAAACCCTAACAGTGACTATATTTTATTTAGTGGTATGTATCTATGCTAATCAAACTTTAATTGTTGATCAAGTCTTGGATGCAATGCACTAGTTGTTACCTTCACTAATTAGAATAAATTTTTTGATTAGAATGGTGGAGGCTTATTTTGGTAAGCTTATTATTAATCATATATCAAACCCTAATTATGTTTGGGGGTGACTATGTTGAAACCCACAATGCTATTAAGATATCTAAGCATGATTATGTTTTGTCATTATTCAGAGTTGTGGTAGAATGAGTTTGGAATCTATAATGTTGTGTGGTATTCCAAGCCTGCCCAAATAAGAAATGCCAACATTTTTTTTTAATGCAAAACATAATTAAAATCCCATTTAGAACTATGTTGAAACCATGCTAAGATTGTATTATTATTTGACACTCAAGGTCATGGTATGTTCCTACTCAAATACACAATTTTAACCAAAGATGAAGTTCTTAGTTAGGTATTTTAATGTTTTAAAACATTTTTCATTCTATAAAAATCCCACATAAGTCTAAAAAATGAAAAGGGCATTGTTTTAATTTTTTTTACTATTCATAAAAGACTTGTTTAGGTCTATTTCTAGGTAGATAGCATGTTTTTTTGTCTGTTATAATGCTTTTCAAGCCTATTTTCGTCTATGAGAGAATATGAAAGACCATGGAATGTGAGGGGTCTTGGATGGAATATGATGGGTCCATCCATTCCATGCATAAGTTTGAAAATGGTGTTGGTAAGGGATTTTTTTTTTCATATTTTACTATTAAGATCTTGTATTGTAATTTTTTATTCTTTTGATTGTGGTGAAGTGTTATGATGTAGATTTTGCATTTAAATCCTATCATTGAATAGTTACATTATTTTATAAAATTTTATTCAAGATGAATGAAGAGAACATTTTCATGTGTTGAGTTCTACGTTTATAATTCTAATTTATTCTCGTGTGTGTGGATGTGTTTTCCCAAACTAAGCATCACATACTAAGTGGTTGTCCTTAGTTGGACTCTTAGTATATGTGTGCACCATAAAAACCTAGATATAGATAATTACGGCCTAATTCTTAGATCATATGGTTTCTAAATTTAAATCATGAAGAAATTATATACCATGTGAAATGTTAGGCCTAACATTAATCACTATATGCATTTTATTTATAACATTAATTACTGATCCTTGATTACACCTGAAAATACTTATTTGTATAGATCACAGTGGTATGCATCTAGTAGAACATTTGACACCACTTTATTTGGTGTATGACAATCCCTATAATATCATAGCTCAACGTTGATGATCACAATCATCAAAGGCTAAAATTTGGGTTTACATTAGCTACATTGGATATATTCATGAGGCAATAACTAAGTAGTATTAATCTCCTATTGAACTCTTAAATCTTATTGAAGTCATTAGAGGATTTTCTACATGTTTAACTAGTTCATAATTGATTGGGTATTGAATATTGACCGCTTGTAGAAGAAGCTAAGCTATAAAGAATTGGTTGTCCATAAAAATTAAATAGTGAATTAGCTCTATGTTTTAAGGATGTCATTGCATATATCGCTTGCTATAAAGATGAAAAAGAACTCCCTATTATCAAGTTGTCTCTTTAGATTGTGGCCATTTATTTATTGAAATCACCCATTCATAGTGATCACCCTGTATATTAAAATTTTTATTGTTTATATGAACTAATTACATTTATGTTTCATAATAACAATAAAGACTGAAATATGAGAATAACATGTTTCACATTGATAAGGTATTCCAATCAAATATAAATAATTCTAAAAACACAAACATGAATGAGATTATCTTTATTTCACATTGAATCAAATTTACAGATAGAATTGCAATTACAATATACTATGTTCATGAGAGTTTGACATCACTTGCATTACATAAAACACAACAATAAAAAAAGAATAGAATTAGAAAATATAACACTTGATATCCCACAAGAGATGAAGAAAAAAAGAATGGAATTGGAAAAAATATAAATAGTTGATTCCACTTGGTTGAAATTTTGCATGGATCAATACTTCTAAGTTCACATTTTGATCATTTGATGCTCATCTGTTTAATTTCACCAGTGAAACCATTTGTTTTCAATGCTTCAACTGAACACAAAGAGAGACAATAAAACAAATAGGGTTAGAAAATGGTCCATGAAAAGCTTAATGGAGGAAATCAATTCATAATGTGACAATGCAACGTAGGCAGACCTAATTTATTTTCATTAGTGTCACTTGGGTCATTTTTTACTATCACCGTTTTCTTTCCCATATCAACATTTACATCTTGAACTCCTGTTAAATGCTTGAGCGAATTCTGGATCTTTGTTTGATCAGAATTATAGTATATTCCCTCAATACCAAGAATTATTCTATGTTGTGACATGCTTGATTACCTAATTCTAAAAACTACTGTGTAAAATTAAAATGATACATATATGTAATAAAGGACAAACTAATTTGTAACTTGTTATATTTATATAGATGTTGAAAGGGGAAAATTCTATAAAAAAATAATTTATCTATAAAATAATAATGTAAAAATATCAGAGCAAATTTGAATTTGACTCTGAGGCTCTATAATGACATTATGAATTAAGAATAATATTTCACTTATATATGGGAGAAGTCGATTAGAATTGGATAGGGGTAGTCTACACTATTATCCTTAGGGTGCATAGATATCCTACGAGGATTTATTCCTTGTGATCGATGTGATAGTTTTACCTCACCTATGTGTTCTATTTGTCTATGCTAGAGTTCTTGATCTATTATGGATACCACTATGTACCTTCTTCTTCACTTGTAAACCTAACTCAATAAACCACAAATGATAAATGAAATAAAATAGAATAATGGGTTAATGATTGAAGTTGTGATAGACCTTAACATCCCCTAAGTTTAGATTTGCCTACATACCAATAATTTAAAGAGGGATAAAAATCCATGTATTTTCCCATGGTATAGTGGTGTGTGTGAAACTTTATGTTATTACTCTAAAGTGAACTCCTAATAAGGTTGCTTAATCCTTATTATTTAGATTATATAATGGAATCACTTCTAGGTTATGGGTGGCTTAATTGATAAAGTGAATCTATAGATTAGGCTAGCTCCCTTGATGCTTCACCCAAAACTACTCACTAACCTACTTATATAGCAAATAAAAGGGTAAAATAAGATTAAAATCATAAATAAAACACCAAGGTGATGCATTAAATGTAGTTTCCTTTGCTTGCCTATGATTGCATGATGAAATGACAAGATTACAACCTAATTTTCTCAACTCCAAAATAGTTCTTCCCAAACAAGTGTTTCTATATGAAGGTTGTGGCTAATACAAAAAATAAGGTGAATGATCAATAGGTCTTAGAAAGGACACTAATGACACTTATACACCTAAAAAAAAAAACAATTTGATACACATCATATGTCTTGTGGAAAGATGACTGACTCACATAGAGGCATGAATAAAAAGAACAAATGCAAAGAAGCAAGATAACTATCACCAAAATCCATCAATAATTCATCTCAAAATCAGTAGATGTAATATGAATAAGGTATAACTCAGATTGAATTTATTTCAAAGGAAATAATAAGTATTAAATTTAGAAGGGTCTCACCATACACACTTTTTGGATGCATACAGTGCCTTTCAAGGCTTCATTTATAGTAGAAAGTAAAGAAGAGAGAGAGAGAGATAGGATAATGAGAGAATTCATAAACTTTACTTCATCATAAAAACAATTACAAAATATAGGTATTGTGCAACCAAAGATATAAGGGTGAGTTGTCTTATTGTTTTCAATATTTTAGGCCATGTTTTGATGGAGTTCTTCATGAAGAGTGATGTGGAAGATCACCTTGGTAGATTTGATGCTTCTTAAAACTAACTCCCTTACTTTGGAGTTACACCTTCACTTCTTTGAGGGGTAGTTACAAGTTGAATGTTAACACTTGATCTACTTGGTAACCTTATACACCAACCTCCCTCTTAAAATAATTATCCATCATGTGAAGATTGAACCTGAACTTGAGACCTCTTTCTCTAGTTGTTTTTTATCCCTAGACCCTTAGCAATCATTGTTAAAGTATGCTTATCCTATCGGAGTTATTACCAAAATCTAGATAATGCGAGTGCAATGGAGACATGATCACACTAATTGAAGCAAGTGCACACCACAAGATGCTAAAGCAATTTGAAATTAACACAATAAGATAAATTGCACAAGACAAAATGGAGAAAACCAAAATCTGATTAACATGAGATGGCCAAACTGAGGAATACAAATAGGAGGGTATGTAACTCCTCCACAAAAGGTGGACAAGGCACCCCAATAATAGAATGTAACTCCTCCATGCAAGGTGGTGACAAGGTGACAAGAATAGAGAAGTAACTCCCATTAAGGGAGTTACTTATGACACCTATGACACATCTATGACACACACCTCCACATAAGCTAGCCTATCCCACAAATGTAGTAAAACTCCATGTATGCACAAGAAATACAATTTCCCTAATTAATAAATAGGGAAAAATAAAAACCTACGCTAATACCCCCCCATAAGCATAGCTTAGGTGGGCAGTGTGGAAATACAAAATGGGTCTTGGAAACTAGGCTTGATGAGGTACCCATGTACAAATGCAATCTCCCATAAGATAGAGAAAAGGAGAAAACCTGTAGGTAAAAACTCCCCCCCTCCGAAAAAGAGAGACATAAAAGAAAGAAGAGGCTAGAAGGGCCCCCTGAAGATGATGTTACTATAGATGTGGACCACACCCCAAGAAGAGCTTGTAGATGAATGAACTTGTTCTCAGTGAAAGGTTTGGTGAAGATGTCTACAACTTGCTCTGAAGACTGGCAAAATATCAAGTCAATGACCTGACTATGAATAAGCTCCTGAATGAAATGCATGTGAATCTCTATGTGCTTGGTCTGCTGGTGCTGAACTGGATTCCTATAAATTTGAATGGTGCTCTGGTTGTCACAATAAATGATGGTGGGCTGCCTGATAGGAATGCCAAACTCAGAAAGAATCCCCTAAAGCCAAATAGCCTCAGTAGCTACATTAATAGCTCCCCTGTACTCTGCCTCTGTGGATGATATAGCAGTAGCATTCTACTTCATGTTAGACCAACTGATAGGATCAGAACCCAGAGAGAAACTATAACCACAAGTGGACTTACGAGTCTGTGAATTATCAGCCCAGTCTGAATATGTATATCCAACCAAGTCAACCTCTATGCCAAATCTGTAATGAATCTCGTATTTATGTGAACCCTGTATGTAATGCAAGATCCTCTTAGCTGCTTTCCAATGTAGCTCATGGAGTTCTTGCATGAATTTGGAGACAAGTCCCACTGTATATGAAATGCTGAGCTTGGTGTGAGTCAAGTAGATGAGACTACCAACAAGTTATCGATACCGAGTGGCATCAACCAATGGTGAAGAACAGTCAGCCTCAAGCTTGACTCTTGATAGAAAGGGAGTTAGAGATGGCTTGCAATCAGCGATGTGACACTGAGCCAATAAGTCAAGAGCATACTTAGGCTATGCAAGAGAAATCACTAAATCTAACTGTGAGATCTCGATGCCGAGGAAGTAGTGCAAGAAACCCAAGTCTATCATGTCAAATCTGTCTTGAAGAGATGCCTTCACCGCCTCTTGGTGATCAAAAGGTCATCAACATATAGAACCAAAATCAAGAGTGAATCATCTTGCTACAAGAAGTAGACATTGGGATCAGAATGGCACCTAGTGAAACCCACTGTGAGAAGGAAGGAATCCATCTTGGCATACCAAGCCCGAGGGGCCTGCTTGAGGCCATAGATAGATTTCTTAAGTCTGCATACTAAGCAAGAATCCTAAACAAATCCTGGCAGCTGCTCCATGTAGATCTCCTCAAGGTCTCTGTGAAGAAAGGCACTCTTCACATCCATCTGATGCACATCCTAGCCATGTGCTATGACAATAGCCAAGGTGAGTCAGATAGAGTCATCTTTACAGTGGGTGCAAAGGTCTCTGAGTAGTCAATGCCTACCACTTGTGAGAAACCCTTGGTAACCAATCCCACCTTATACTTATCAACCGACCCATCTGCTACAAACTTGGTTTGATATATCCACCTACATCAAACCATCTTTCTTCCCTTAGGAAGTGATGTCAAGTCCCAAGTGTGATTTTTGATTAAAGAATAATATTCTTCCTCCATAGCATTATCCCACTCAGGAACTCTCGATGCCTCTCAAAAAGTCTATGGATCTGAAACTGAAGCAAAGAAGGCATGTGGATCTCTCTGAAAATCCCCCTAGTATGTCTATCATCTACGGGATCTCCTACCCAAGTGCCAGCACTCTCAAGTGTCTGTTTGGCCCAAAGTGGCCCAGAAGTGGGTGATTCAGGTGCTAACTCCTCATCCTCTGACTGACTAGAGGTGGATGACTCTGCATCACTGTCCTCGCTGTCTAAACTAAAAGAAGAAGAAGATGACTCTAGCTCAAGAACCTACTATGGATGATCTGAATCTGATGAGGAATCATCATGAAGAAGTAGATCTGATGAGGGAGAAGAAGTGTCAAGTGTTGAATCTCTAGGACTCTCCTAAAAATGGACACTTCTCTCGATGAACAACTCATGTGTGATTGGATCTAGAAGGTGATATCCCTTAATACCATCCGAATATCCTATAAAGATGCAATGCTTGGACTGAAGTTCCATAGATTTGTGTTTCTTCTTCAAAATGTGGGCCATGGCTGGGGATCCAAAAACCCTAAGGTGCTCAACATCAGGTTTCCTTTTATGCCAAGCTTCAAAGGGTGTTATCCATTTCAAAGCTTTGTATGGCACCCTGTTCTGAATGTAGTAAGCACAATTGATGGCTTCAACCCAGTACTGTGGTGCTAAGGATTTGGAGTGAATCATACATCTAGCCACCTCTTTCAAGAACCCATTCTTACATTTTGCAACCCCATTCTATGAAGGACTATAGGTGACTTTGCAATGCAAATCAATCCCCTCTATGGTGCAAAACTGCTCAAACCTGATGTTGACATACTCCCCTCCATTATCAATTTGAAGAACCTTGATGGATTTCTCACTCTGTTTCTCAACAAGAGCCTTAAAGTCTAGAAAATTTTCAAACACTTCAGACTTTTGTTTGAGAAAATATATCCAAGTGTACCTAGAAAAATCATCAATGAAAGTGAGGATGTACTTGGCCCTTGTGAAAGATGATTTGGGAAAGGGTCCCAATACATCACTGTGGACTAACTCCAAAGGTTGTGAAGCCCTCCAAGCTTTGCCTTTGTCAAATTTTTCTTTGGGATGCTTCCCAAGGGAGCACCCCTCACAAAGTCCTTTTGAGAATTATACACGAGGCAAGCCAATGACCATGTCATTATTACAAAGTTGCTCAAGCTAGTGGTAGTTAAGGTGGCCAAACCACTCATGCCACAATTTTCTAACTCCATCTGAATGAGTCAGTAATGCTATAGGAGAATAATATGATGCAAAATGTGAAAAGGTGTATAACCTGGCTTGGTGATCTACCCTTCCCACTGCCACTATAGTATCACTATGCAACTCCCTGATAGACACTAAATCTGGTGAAAACTCAACTCACATGCCTTGACTAATGTGAGTGATTTGGTACACTGATAGGAGATTGGTTAAAAGAGAAGGAACACTTAGAACATTATTGAATGTTCCTCCTTCCATTTCAGCTGACCCTCTCCCTGCAACGAAAATTGATGTGTCATAACCCAAACTAATTGAAGTTATGCTACAAGGCTCTAAAGATGAAAACTCAACTAGTGAAGAGCCCATGTGGTGAGAAGCACCCAAATCTATGACCCATGAAGATGTATAAGCTGCAATTATTACAAGGGCCTTTGCCTTTTCTTTCTCCTTACCCTTGCCTTTTGCCTTAGTAGAATCTTGGGTTGATGAATTCTGCTTGATGGACTCAAGAACACCTATGTTGTTCTTCTCTAGAAGATGAGTTAGGTGATCTATTTTTTTCTTCATGCACTTGTGTTCATCATGCCCTATAATTTTACAATAGGCACACTTCACCATCTCCTTATTAGGTTTAGCATTGGAAGAAGAAGTCTCAGTGTTGTTTTTGGTAGGATTGGTGTTTTCTTTCTTCTTCACCTGATCCTTGTTCTTTTTCTTCTTCTCCTTTGTTGAAGTCTTGTCCTTACCATTTCCAGCTATCAAAGCTTGGGGTTGAGTAGACTTCATTGTGCCCATTTGAATTAGCTTATCTTGCTCCCTAGTCAAGTCGGTAATGAATGAATCCAAAGAAGGCATTTTCCATGTAGTGCCAAGGGCACCTTTTGTGGCATGGAAAGTGGAGACAAAGACTGAATAGCTTGGACCTAGCTTTGTTAGAATAGAAAGTATGAGTTGATCATCTTTCTTCTCTATCCCACATTCTTTCAATTGCAATCTAAGCACCTTAAACTTAGTGAAGAAGTCTTGTAGGGTGTCAAAGTTGCTAGGACTTAGACTTATGAGTTCCTTTCCAAGCTCATGACCTCTCATCTCATCAAGCTTCCCAAATAACTTTTATAAGGTGTCCCATATGTCATTAGGAGTTTGGGAGGATTATAAGTGGAAGAGAAGTTTTGGAGACAAAGACAAGCTCAGTAACCCAAAGGCTTCATCAGTACACTTGTACCACTTAACCTTTTCAGCATCTGTGTTGGGTTCTACTTCTATACCCTTGGTGATCCTATACAAACCTTTGCTTCTAAGAATGATTGACATTTTAACTTTCCATTCATGATAGTTGAAGGGTGTTAGGGGTTTAAGTTGAAAAGAATCCATTTTTAGCTAAATTTAGGTGAAGTTGTGTTGATTGCAAGTTGTGAATTTATGCAAAAAAGGAGAATGAAAGTGAAAATTTGCAAGTTGTGAAAAGCAATCACACCCCCCCTGAAATATTGAGCCCCCACCAAATATGCAAGTGCATGCTCAAAAGACATCAGACTTAGCCAAAAATGCGTCTTAGAGCAATCAGTGCAAGACTAAACTAAACAGGACGTCGGACTCGGTCGAAAATGCACTGGGAGACCCAAATTTTTGGCACTTTATAAACTAGTGCATTTTTTAAAAATAACAAGTCTATGCTGTGGAAAATTGAATTACAAGCAATTTTTCAAAAAAATGGCACCCAAAACTGAGCTACCATTTTCAAGATATTAAAGTTACAATTTTCCCATAAACTAGTGTTTTTGTAAAAAAAGCACTAAAACATTAGAACAATGCATGTTATGGGGAGAGAAAGTGGCCTTCAAACCACTTGTTAGATTTGGCACAGAATGAGGAATCCAAAAGAGGTTTTTGTGTGGGGGAATTGGCCTCCTGCCAAACCAGGCCTAACCCTTCGTCTTCGTAGGTCGAAGATACAAGTTTTTTTTAAAAAGCTCTAAACTGCCTTTTTGAATGCTAAATTAAAAATTTTATTTTAATTCAAATATCAAATGACTGATTTAAAATCAGAATAATTATCAAAAGTAGTTTTTCCAATAAAATAGGGAGAGAGAGTGGGCCCACTAAAAAATACTTTGGAAACCAAGAACAAAGTCTGAACTAGGTGTCATTCAGCAAGGATAGCAAATTATCAATTTTTTTGAAGTCCGTGAAGGAGATCCCCAAGCTCATTCTACCTTCTAATCTAACTAAACCTATTCCCTCTGCCACCAACCCAGATGTGCTAGACAAGGCCGACTGCAGGATATACGAGCAACAGATCACGCCAGCCACTAGTTCTCTTTGCCACCAGCATTCTCAAAATCTGCAAAGATGTCAGCGACATGTTCCCTCTGCCACCAGCATTTGCACCAATGGAAAAAGCCTTTAGTAGGCTAGTCATGGTTATGCTGGAAAGGCTCTCCAGTGCTCAACAGGTTTGCATGCTAGAATATTATGCAGATCTAGAATATAGTCCCTTGCGAATGCTTAAGAATGCTAGTGAGCCCATCATTACTCTGGTTACTAACGAAGCTTCTAAGTATGCCTTGTCAGTTTCTTCGGTCGGTGATACACTTAAGAAAGCAAAGTAAGAAGGCAATAAATGATATTGACAGATTTTTTTATTTTAAACCACATCTAGAATTAAAAAAATAAAAAAATAAAGAGAACTCCACTCCTATTGATTTCAAAATAAGCTAAAAGCATAAACACACACAAGATTATTGGGAAACCTCTGATACCATATCAGAGTTGTTGTCAGAATCTAGATAATGCGAGTGCAATGGAGACGTGATCACACTAATTGAAGCAAGTGCGCACCACCAGATGCTAAAGCAATTTTAAATTAACACAATAAGAGATATTGCACAAGAAAAAATGGAGAAAACCAAAATTTTATTAGCATGAGATGGCAAAAGTGAGGAATACAAATAGGAGATTACGTAAGTAACTCCTCCACAAAAGGTGGACAAGGCACCCCAAGAATAGAATATAACTCTTCCATGAAAGATGGTGACAAGGTGCCAAGAATAGAGAAGTAACTCCCATCAAGGGAGTTACTTATGACATTCTTATGACACCTATGACACATCTATGACACACACCTCCACATAAGCTAGCATATCTCACAAATTTAGGAAAACTCCATGGATGCACAAGAAATACAACTTCCCTAATTAATAAATAAGGAAAAATAAAAACCTACACTAATATGTCCAAACAAGGTGACATAAACCACCTTACCTCTCAAAAAAGATCTAATTGGTGATTTTAAGATTGTAATCAAAATATGTTGCTTCATGGAATTAGTATAGTAAGTCATGAAATCCTTATATGAACATTGTAAATCACCTTCTAGCTAAGTCTTCACACTTGTTTGGCAAGAAGATATAAGGAGGATTTCATATGATGAACGATTCAAATGATTATGAGGGATGATAAGGGATTATCTTATGTGTTTTATCATATATAAAATTTCCATATGTGGTATTAGGTTCTTACCAAGATTGTTTGAACGTTCTTTGAGTCTTGAAGCTTTGAATTAGGTATGCACTATATCTTCTTGATGCAAGAGTGATTACACTCTTCTTCTAGACTTGGTTAATGACTTATATGCTATAATTTAATTATTAAGGATTCTTAAATGGATTTTAAATTTCCATGATACCTTTGTCTTGGGTTAAGGATCCTCTTTAATTGATTAGGAAGTCCTTGCTCACTCAAAAACCTATAAAAAAGCTAAAAAGAGCAACTTCTTAAGCCATTTCCCATGATTTTGACCTCAAATTTGCCAATTTCCTACTCCACCATGTGCCTAGGATATATTTAGAGATCATCCAAGTAGTTTTGGGGTCATTCTATTCTTTCTGAGAAACATAGAGAATAATCTACTCCATCAGGCTTCTTTGAGAGTTTTTAATAAGGTTTTAGGTGACAAATATATTAAGGATTATTCATAGAGAATAGATAATTAATAAAAAAATAATGAAATAATATTGGATTAGGTAGACCTTATTAACATATCAAACAACCATTTTGACCCATTCAACTCCTCACTCAAGTTCCAACATGATGAAATTGAGTTCTCGGGCAAACTAGGACTGCTAGTAAACTTGAGAAGATCTATTATGAAAAAAAAGTTTAAAAAGTGGTTATATTAAATTGAAAATATTTCCTTGAGGTATTTAAAACATAAAATTTCATGTTTAATTTATTTTATCATTTGTTTAACTCTTCAAAATCCTTGGAACCTACATTTAGCCATTGTTAGGCTTTATGGGTAGTCTAATGTGAGTGACCCTAATAGTCCTTGTTTAAAAATTTATCTTTATTAGTATGAGTCAAAACCTTAGATAAATCTATACCAATTTATAATTAACCTCTAAATATAATTCATTCCCTATCTTAATTCAAAAACTTACAAGTTCCTTCATGTTTTAGATACAGGCTTCTAGGTGCATTTCTAGGCTTTTTGATTGCTAGGCATGTAGACTGAGTTATCTTTAGCTGGTTTTGGTTTTATTGATGATTATAATAAGGATTTATACATTAATGAATATATATATAACCTAAAAAACCCCTCTTGACACTTATCCAACATCACAAGTGTGTTTTTTTTCTCATTCTGCTTACAACAGGCCTATAGGTCTCTTTTAAGCCTAAAGCTCTCTTCATCAAAAGAAACATGACTCAAAATTATGACTTTAAATTCAAATAAAGGGTCCCAAAACTTTATAACCCTCAAAATTTTCCTTAAAAATTTTTATAACATTTATTTATCTTCACTTTAGATACAAAAAGCATATTCTTCAACCTTTTATAGGTAGACCTGTAGGTCTCTATTCTGAGCTCAACCTCTTTATACAGTTATAATAGAATGGGGATTTAGTGAATTTCATATCCATGGATGTATTTGGATATATTTTTATAAATTTTTATATAGTTCTAGGTTTTCTCCCAATGATAATACCAATAAGTCTTACCAAGAAATCTTCACTTCAAACTTGTAGGCTTACATAGCTTACTCAAGGATTTCGTGGTCTACCTTTCAAAATATGGAAAATGTGACTAAGTAATTTTTAAATAATTGATTTATAATTTTATATAATTTTATAGACCTCTTATAACCATAATAAACAAATTTAATTATTGGTTTCTTGAGGATTAGTTTTCACATGCAATGTTGCCCTCTTAAGATCTCAACAGGTCTAATAGATCCTTAGCTAGTTTAGTTCAAATTGATGATTTTAATTTTATGAGAATTTTAATCACCCTTATCACCTTACATATATTTATTTATAATAAAATTTAACCTATGAACACATTATTAAGCACAAAAACTATAAACTCTTATTACTTCTCTACTTGCAATATTGATCTAGGCAATATACTTGTATAAGTTTGAAGGTGTTCATTTTGTTGTGAAGGTTCCAAGCTCATGTAGGTTTTTAGTGACATATTTATGAACTTGGAGAGTGTTATTAGGAAGTTTTAATATCTTTATATCCTACCATTTAACTTCCAAAAATGTTGGACTCCATCATAGATATCAAACTCTTGTGCTCTAGTCTGTAACTTGTCATCATATAGAGATATTTGCCTTATTAATGCTTTCACATGCCAACTAGATGATGGAAAATAGAGTCACAAAACTATTAGGATCTTTTATGATCTCATACAAACCAAAATTTTCACCAATGAGCTCCAAAATTCTTTGAAACCATCTAAAACTAAACTTTTGGGATTTTGAGAGGGTTTAAGACATCTTATCTTGTTAAAGATGATTCAAAATTATTAGGGCTTGAATCTCATAAATATTGCTATGAATTAAAAGGGTATAGTGGTAACCTCTTTAAAATAAGTGGATTATCCCTAATTTTCTCTCTCCTCTATGAACCAACATCAAACTATTGACCCTTATGAGCTTGAAAAGCAGACCTATGAAACCTGATGGAGAAATGGCATATGTTTTTTCCTTATTTGGATCTACAACTCAATTTTCATGGATTTTGGTCTAATGGGAGTGGAAAGAGCCTTGAAAAGTCTTATAAGTTGATCATAAATATAAAATATTTTTATAAATACATCAACATGCCTTTTCTCCTTAAGAAACTTCTTGACCTATTGGGGCTAGCGAAATAGGTGATATGGAGTATCCCTTGACCTGTATGGTGATAGAATGATGTACCAAAGAATTTAACACTTTAATTTCCATAAAATTTATTCATTATGCCTTATTTTAATGTTATAAATGATGAATAGGTAGTTATAAAAGAGTTCCATTATTGGAAAACTAATCTTAAGACATCTTGGACAAGGTGTTTAATAGAGTACATATATATCATGACATTCCAAAAGTGTTCAATAACATGAAAGATCCCTGTACAATGATATAGACCTTCATGTTTGATATTTCCTAATAAGTCTCATTACAACATTGGAGCATTGCATAAGACTAAAGCAATGAAATACCTTAATCTTTCCTATGAATGTCTAGAATTTACAATATCCATATTGCTTCCATTAATATCATCTTACAAGTGATTGATTTTATACATTTAATGGAATCAAGTTTTTTTTTAAGGTCACCTAGGAAAAATTCCTATGTAATGTTATGGTGAATATAAAAAATCTAGTTTCAAAATAGAGGTGAATCAAAGGAAAAGTAGTTTCATTGGGAAGGAAAATCATATGTGCCATTTTTTATAGTTTGGAATCTAGATTCTAAAGAGCATCCAATCCCGGTGAATGTCATCCATAGGATTTGGATGGTGTCCATGTACCCAAATGTAATTCATGTGTTCTTGATGATGTCCATACCCTCTATACACCATCCACAAGAACTAGATGGTGTCCATGAGCTCTAGACACCATCCACAGGCTTTAGGCAATCTCCACACCCTTTAGACAACATCCATGATATTTGGATGCTGTATAGAGCTCATGGATGGTATTCAGAGTGTGTGGACACTATGTAAACCTAGTGGACATCATCTAAACCTAGTGGAAACCATCTAGAGGGTGTGGACATTGTCTAAAATTCATGAATTCCATTTAGAGGATGTGGATGCTATCCAAAACATGTGGAAAATTTATAAATGCTTTAGATGCCATCTAGAGCTTGTGGACACAATCCATACAAAATAGATAGCATCTAAAGGCCATACACACTATCTAGGGGATTTAAATGTCATCTAGAATGTGTGGATGATGTCTAAATATAGAAGATGTTATCCAAAGGGTGTAGACAATGTCTATATCTCATAGATATCAACTAGAGCACATGGATGGTGTCTAAATCATGTGGATAAAGTCTAGGCCTAGTGGTCACTGCCCAGAAGGGGTGGATAGTGTATACAACTTTTGGACATCATTTAAAGGGCATGAATAGTGTGCAAAGGATGTGGATGGCATCAATAGTCCATGGATAATGTTTTAAACATGTGGACACTATCTAGAGGATGTGGAAGATGTTTGAGCTCTACAGTGGAATGTCTGGGCACTATATATCATTCACCCCTTGTATTTTATTCATTTTTATCATGCACATGGCCAAACCTCTCTCATCCTCTAGACCTCTACCCTAAAACTCATCTTTTATTCTCATTTCTCAATCCTAATTAATTACAACCATGTATCTTCTACACTTATTCTCATGTTTATCTACCACAATCTTTTTTGCCCAAAATATTAAGACTTATAGAAGATGAAAACTCTTACAATGACTAGATTGATTGGTGTTGTCTATAAATTCTTATTTACATGCACCACTATGAGACAGACATAAATTTACTTAAAATTCTCGTGTCTAGTTAAAAACCTTCTACTAGAGAGTTTTATTTTAGCATCATCTCTCATACTATTACTTTTGGAACCAATCCTTTAGATATCAGGTGATTGTTAAACTACCACACAAAAATGACAACCCTGTGACCACAAAAGATATTTGATCTAACAAATATAAAATTTATCTTGAAAATCACTTGGTTTTATATACATCCACCTCGACAAGTAATTTTTTATCTTTTTTCATTAATTAATATTCAATGTTTTATGTATGAAATTCAAAATTAAATGAATCAATTATAGATTGAAAGTAATTTTTAGCTTCCATTCCAATCACCTTTGATCATTTGAGAAGGGTTATTTTAGTCCAAAATATAAAAAACCCATATCTAGAAGCCCTCATTGAATTTTACCAAGTGAGGATTGTTTTAAAGGGAAGACTTGCAGATATCCCCTTCTGGGCTATAACATACATTATTTATTCTCTTGGAGAACAACAATTCGATTATTGTAAATTCATTTTTGAAAAACTAAGAAATGATTTGTATTGTGACTTTCAATTTGGTAGTTACAAATTTTTTGTTTCTAATTCAATATTAGGTTTATACTAACATTTGTATCATGAGCTGAGGGGAACAACTATTCCCACAATATTGCATTAAAATATGAAATCTAATTTAGTAGCCCTTATAGAGCTAGAGGTAATTTTAAATTTTACTTCCAAGTCATTAAATTATCATGTTATTAGCTTGTTACAATTTAAATATGTAATTAATTTTGAATTTGTCCTTATAATAGAAAAGAGAATCTAAGTCTCAATCCAAAAGAGAAGTTGTATTGAACAAATATTATCCTATCGAGGGCTCTAGGGATTCCCAATATGATAAGGTTAATGATACATATTTTCATGTGGTGACACTACTAATAAGGAATAATAAGATGCAAATATTTGTCCTAGCTATTGCTTCACATTGGTTAGGCCCCTGAGGGTCATCCTTATCCTTAAATCTAAGTTTAATTTTTTTTAAAGTTTATTGAAATTTGATGTAAAAACAAAAAAATTGAAATTATTAATGTTTCATGTCATTTTTTATTGGGTTGTGACATTGGAAACATTTCTCATCAACCTATGTAACATTAACCTCTTTTGCGAGGTATTTAACTTCATGTTTGCAATTTTGCCATTTTTATATTACATGAAATTCAATATGTTAAAGGAAGTTTTGATTGTATGAGAATTTGAGTTTTTTAATATAAATTTAAGGTTGGTATTTTGTTACAACACGTCCACCAAAATAAAATATATCAACAACTTAGAGTATGGATCCTAAGTCTATACTCTTTAACCTTTAGGTTAACTTAGGTTTAATTTTGATGAAGTTTATTTATTGATTAGTGATGGCATTTCATATTTCTGGGCAACATTCTATGAAAAATATGTTATATATATATTAGGGGGAAGAATATACCAATACAAATAGGTAGTAGGGGAATAAATTTGCATATAAAAACCTAGAAGTTCCCCAAATTTTTTGTGGGTGGAGTGTCTGGTGGTGCTATGCAAATTTTGTATAACATTGATCTTCATGATGATTTTCTTTAGGGTATTGACTCCATACTTGAAAAAGGATTTGTTATACATAATATTATTAAAGGATATTAATTCTAGGATTTAGAAAAAATAGTTGAATGTGGTTCTTCTAGTTTACCACCTAAACCATGCAATGATGAGGAGAAATCTCTTGACAAATTGACATCCTTTCCATTGAATAATCTTGTTGTAGATAATGTTTTTTTCTTTATTAGATGACAATATATAAACTAATTTGAATGTTTTGAATTAGTAGGATATTCATGGAAACACTTTGGTAGAATAAATTAATGGGAGTTATTGTAACCATTCCCAAAGAAATTATTTATATTATTTGGTTCAAAATGATCACTCCAAAATTAATGTTTTAGTGAATGAAGCTGAATCAGGGTCCATTTCGGTGGCAAATCCATATAATGATAATATTTTTGAAATTGTGATTAATATATTAGAATATTTGAATGTAGAGGTAGAGGATTATTACAATAATATTATTAATAGATTTTAAAATTTGAATGTAGAGGTAGAGGATTATTATGAAGTTTATTTTCCAAATTGTAGTCAGAATTAATAACCTCAAGAGTGGATCACAATTATAGAATATTCATCTAGAAAAGGCATGGAAAATCTAAAATGTAACAATTACATTTAAAAAAAAAAACTTGTGCTAGTCAAAAAACAAAATATGACACTGAGGAGGATAATCAAAGAGCAATGGATGGACCGAGATGTTCTTCTAAAGGATAAAACATATGTGGATCCCTTTATCCTATTGATAGGAGATGCAACACATGAAAAATGATCAATAGTTGTAAATATTAAGACTACCTCCAAGGATCTTGTTAGAGAAGGTATTTTACATTAATAGTAAAGAAAAGGGGAAGATGAGTTAACAACATCCACATCTAAAAAACAAACTGGAACTCATGTGGAATGATATCTATTTAGTGCATGTATCTCTATTTAATGAAAATGGGTCAAGGAATTTTTAATTGATGTTTTTATATATGATATGTTGAAACTTGAAAATTTGAAATTTAATATTGTAGATTAAAGTTTGAATATTTAAATATAAGTCTCTGTTTCTATTTATTCTAGGCATTTTATCCATGACATGTTTATTTTGTGCATATTTATAATTGTTATGTTGAAACTAGAAAGTTTATATTATAAATTAATGTTTACAAGATTAAAGTTAAGTCTCTATTTCTATTTTATTTTATGCATTTTATTCATCACAAGTTTATTATGCTCATATTTATATATGTTGTGTTGAAACTATAATTTTTATATTATAAATTAAAGTTTGAAAGTATAAATATAAGTCTTTATTCTACTAATTTTAGATATTTAGTACTTAAGATGTATAGTGATAATATCATAATTCATTGATGTATAATAATGACAACCACATGAAATTATGATAAAATAAATTCATGTTGTGAAATAAATATTTTTAGTACATATAACCTAAATATATTGTATAATAATGTTTGAATTTTAAACAATTGAAATATAACACAACTATTTTCAAATAATACAATAGCATAGTTTATGAATTTTTGCAATTTACATAATAGAAAATTTTCCATGATTTATAATAAAAATAATAATACAAAAATCAATTATAAGATAGAAATTTGAAGGTTACATACTAATATTCAGGTAGCTAAAATAGTTTTGAGTAGAGCTTTCTTCATAATTATTTTTTGTATGTACTATATCTGATGTAACTATTGTCTTAATATCTAGATTAGCTATGTTATTTACTATATTAGTAACACCTCTTACTTGAATAAGTTAATTAAAAATTTGAAGTTCTTTATCATAGGAAAATTCTTCCACTGGATTATGCGAAACATACAATCTCAAACATGTGTCTAGATTTCTATCAAATCTGTTATAAAGTTTTGATTTAAAAAAGATAATGCACTAAAGACTCTTTCATCTTTCACAAAGCCCAAATTCATTATTTTTTAGAGTTCATACAATAATAAATATTCACTTATATATTCCTATAGGATGGTACTGGGATACAAGTTTTTTCAAAGCCTTATAATAGCATTACTTTGAGTTGGTTCCTTTAGACATTTGTATTGATCAATAATTGTGAATCTAAAATGGATAGACTATGTTATCAATAATTTTTTTATAAAATACATGGGTTTTTAACTCCATTTATATCTATATACTTCAAAAAATGTTTAATAAGAATTCCTGTGTATCTAAGAAATAAATTATTGATTTTTTTCTTTACCATCATCAACTCTCCAAAATATAGGATTCACCACTACCATGACTTTAAGAAACTCATCACTTTGAAATCCTTCTCCAATTTCCATAATCAATATATCATTTATCTTTCTCAATTTTTTTTTCATGGTCATTATCATAGTTTCATAATGATTATGTGTTATATTGAATTCTTCAATTTTTGATCCTGCATAATCAACTCATTTTTAGAATCTGTGCAATGGTATCTCCTTTCCATTCACAAAAATAGGGAGATGATCATGAATGTTGAATTTCAAATATGATTTTGGATCCTTAATATTTGTTAAATATTTCCAACAATCAAAAATTTTAAGAATAAAACTATTTTGTCCCATGTACAAGACATCAAGAGGTTGACAAACTCATTTTCTCAAATGTATGAAGTCTACAACAAATATAAATCTCTCTTGAGCATGTTTCATCAAACGATTTATTTCATTTAACATTTAGAGAATACCACATAATATCAAATGAGTTTCAAAATATATTAAATGTTACAACATATCCTTTGGATTGTTGACTTCCATATGGTATTTAAACATGAAACCTGCCAATGATGGATATTCTTCAAAAAATTTGCATGTAGGCTCTGACAAGGAAATTTATCTTATATCATTATCTTTTAGAACCTTTTTATGATTGGTAACTCCAATTACAAATTTTGGAAACGTTAAATTTTTTTTAGGACTACTTGACATATAAGCATGTAAATCATAGTTAAGTTGTTCTACATTTACAACATTTTCATATTTACTTACAATATTATATGAAAGATTCATTTTTTGGGCCATGCATTGAATTAAAATCATATATGGGGCAATTTTTGTCTATAGTTAGACACACAAGCCATTTTTTTTATCCCTATATTACTATTGTACCATCAACTCTAACATAGACTAACTTCTAGCCATAACATAATCATCCATCCCAACAATATTATTCAAATTAAAAATAACTAACTTGAAAAGGTTTTATACATTGTAATTTTCAACGATTTTATGTATAACTAAGAGATGAGGTGTCCTTAAAGTTTTATCAAAAGTGTAAACATGAATACAAACCCATAATATGTTATCAATTATTGTGACTTCATCAATGGATATTGATACAAATCTTGCATTTTTTACTTTTTTCTTTCAAATCTTCCTTTTCAATCATCACAAGACATTTTTCCATGTCCCAATCACTACAATCTAACCAATGTGATTATTGAATGTTATTAGGTCCATTATGTTGAAATAGAATTTTATAATTTGAAAATTTAGATATAGGTCTACCTTTTGTGAGAATATGATAGATCATTGGGAATTGTATATTTTTTGCATGCTGATCCGATTGAATAACTTTTCCTATTTGAGATGTAATTGTTCCTCCTTTATCAACAAGATGTCAAATATGTTTCTGATTTGTTCCATACTCTACCATGTATCTAACTTGCATGCATTCATTGACATATTTCCACTTGAGTAATTTAAATTTGTCCATCTTTTTCAGTGGACACATAAACTTTGCCATAATGTTTCCTTATTGTGTCTAGCTTAAGTTGCATTTCGTGGTCCCTTCCTAATTTCCAAGAACATATTGTGCATTTACATTTAGCTGGGGTATCAACACTATTGGTTCAATGAAAGAAAATTTTGCTACCTAATCAAACATAAAATGCTTCCAATTATCCATCTGCTTCTCTTTCTTTAGACAAATTTATGAGTACTTTGATCTACTATATTGATCTCATCATCTAGAATGCCCTCAAGTATTCTCTTCATTGGCAAAAATTGAGGAATTTTATTTTCCATGAAAGTTCTTTTGTGAGATGTAGAAGTTTATTTTAATGTTTGTATCGTATCATCTGATTTGTCATTCTCCATAACCATGCCATTTTAGGTATGTATTAAAGTGGTGGAATGTCATCATCAATAATATTTTCAAATGGTGAAATGATATTATGATTAAATATTTCACTTGGAAAACCACACTTAGTGGATGGATCTGCATGTATAAATATTTTTCTATTATCCTTCAAATGTTAAATAATAACTATTACAAATACCTTTATCACCATATGAACTCCCAAACTTTTTTTTACAGACAAGTTGTGACCTACCACTTTGACACTACACAATCAATCATCCTTTTCATGTGGCAACTAATTAGGGTCCCTACAGATGCCAATCACTATCAATTACTTTGGGCCATAACCTAACACTTTTAGATTCTACCCAATCCTCATGGATACTCTCTATTTTTATTGGTCATAGCAAAATATTATGGATAATATCTAGACCCTATGGATGTTTTCTAGTCTGTTTGGTCATCATCTATATTTTTTTGGATGATGTATAGATCCTGTAGATGCCATTTAGTCTATTTGGTCATCATCTAGATCATATGGATGTCATGTAGTTAGTCTAGTCACTATCTAGAGTCTATGGATGGCATCCAAAACTTGTAGAAAACATAAAATTTATCTTGTCATAGTCAAAACTCTATGGATGGTGTCTAAACCCTATGGATGCCATCCAACTTGTTTGTTCATCCTCTAAAAATTGAGGACATTGTATAAACTTTGTGGATGGTGTCAAGACCTTGTGGATGTCATCTAGGCTATCTAGTCATCATCTAGAGTCTATGGATGGTGTCTAGATCCTATGGATGTATTTTAAATTGTGTGGTTGCTATCTAGGTTTAATGGACAGTGTCCAAATCTTGTAAATATCATCCATTTTATCTAGCCATCATCTAGATGTCACAAGTAGCATCTAGGCCCTATGAAAATAGATTTATCTGTCTAGATTCCATCCAAAACCTTTGGATGATGCCAAGACCCTATGGGTACCTTCCAATTATATTGACTATCTATGACCTATTGACATCACCCTACCATTGAGTCTAAATGATGGTCTAATTTTTTAATCTCAATCATCTATAGAATATATTAGATTAAGATATGCCATATGCGGTGTATAATATATGTTGATGAAATAGTGTAAAATGTCATTCTATGACATGGTAACTTATAGTGAAAATTATAGAATTAATTTTTATTGATAGGTGATCCAACCTCTAAATCATATATACAACCCAATTTTTTTGGCAACTTGATACTCTTTTTAGATCCAAAAAAATAGCTAAATCTAGATTTTGCAAAAAGGAATATTTGTGAATGAATAAATATTTGACACTAAATTTTTTTTTGAATTGAATAATATTTTATTGTATATGGATGCACGTAATACATATTTCTTAGGAAATAAAATTTTAGGGATGAATTTTCCTTAAGGAAGGATTATGTAGTGCCTACCTAGCCTTGCCTTTACATAGGCAAATTATTAAGAATTGATCAGGGTTGAACCCATTGATTAAGCAATAATATTTCATTGGAATTATTATTTGTCATATGTAATTATATTTATTTATTATTGGATCACAAAGAAATATTTTTTGGTTATGGTTAATAAGAATTTAATTATAATACTTTTGGTTATATATAGATGATGAGAATTGTTGGTGTGAAATTGTACATTTCTATTTGAGGTTGTATCTAAGTTGATGTAATCAGAGCAAAAACTATAATAAAATAAATAAATATGATAAGAAACCCATAGTGATAATTATATTCACATATTATACTCTAATTGTATTTAGATAACATAATTTTCTCTGTCTTGCCATTAGGATGTGATGTATTAAATGAACCCATTAGTAGTGTTAACCTATGACTAATAATAACTAAGATATACCTACTTAATTATAGATAATTTTGAACATAAATATAGATCATTATGGTCAAAATATTAGATCATAAAGATTCTAAATTTAAGGCATGATGAAATTATATACGCTATGAAACATTAGGCATAATATTAATAATCACAATTAATTTTATCAATAACCTTATGTGGTGATCCTTGATCCAAGCTGCCAATACTTATTTGTTTAGATCATAGTTTTCAAAAATTAGTAAAACCTTTGAGACCACTATATTTATTGTATTGTAATCTTTGTAATATCGTAAAGACCTCAATGATCATAATCATCAAAGGCTAAAATTTGAATTCACAATAACTAAATTGGAGCTCCATGAAGAAATAGTTTAGCAGTCTTAACATTTTATTGAACTCTTAAATCTTTTTGAAGTCATTAAAGGAGAATGAAAATGACTAAATGGTTTAAAATAGAAAATGGATTGAATGACATCCTATCATGATCTTACCACATGTCTAAAATACCCTATCCATGTATACATATCTACTTTTCAAGACAAAAGTGAGTTCATTTTGGAAAGGTATGCTAGAACATTGGACTATATAATACATATTATTTTGTATGAAGTGTCATAAGGTTAATGTCACTATTTTTTGTGAGCATGTTTTTTGGGTCATGTGGGCTATTATTAATATTCCTAATCAAAATATTAAGAGACATTTGGAATTCTTGGAAATATATTTAAGATAAGTATAGATTTTATACTTGAAATAATAATTTAGGTAATAAAATGAAAATACATTTAGATCAAGTGGATTATAGTCCAATGATGAGAATGATGGTGTAAAAGGTGTTGCATAGCTATCTACCAAGGTAAAAATCCTAGGAGATAGAAAAAGGGATGAGGCCATGATCATGCCCTAGGTGAATTTGGTGGAATGGATATCCCTCAGTCCTTGGCACTAGGCCAAAGAAGCATTCTGTACACCTAATCCATGTAAAATCAAGGTTTCAATCTAAAATAAAATTACATTCAAAATTTTAAGATCTCAAATATATAATGTGAATCCTCAAGGGGCTTTGTCCTTGAGTTATCATGATGAAAAGGGTTTTCATCCTTAAAATTGGGTGACACAATTAAGGGTTTTCATCCTTAAGTGTAATTGTAAATCATGATGCTTGTACAAGGTTATATATTTGAATAATATCACATGTTATGTCTAACACATTTTAAAGACAAGAAAATAATGACAAATTAGCTTTCTTTGTCTTTTATTCCATCTTTTGATGTATCTACATATGTGTAATTTCACTAGAAGTTTCTTCTAAAAATTCTCTTTGTTTTATTTTGAAACATGCTTCCTTGGGTGATACTTGAAAATCATTTGATGGTTTTCTAGATTTAGTATTATAAGGAAAGTAATATGTTGGATCTAATATAGAGTCGTGAATGATAATCAAGTTTTTAAGAAAGCCAATTTCCTTTATTTCATATGTTAAGCACGGGATATACTGAGAGGGGGGGAGAATCAGTATATCATATATCTTATAAAACTATCCCTTAATCAAATTCCACTTAATCAAACATTCAAGATATGCAATAAAACTCAAACAATAAACACCACACAAGATAGAGAGAGACACCACATAAAACATGGAAACCCAATGTGGGAAAAACCATGGAGAACAATCTCAAGTATATAAATGAGCACCAACCCAAACAATATTCGCAAGCACCAACTTGTAGGAGCATTAACCCCTTTGTTGAGTACCAACCTAGCAACTATTCATGAGCACCAACCCATAGGAGCACCAACCCCTTTGTCGAGCACCAACCCATAGGAGCACCAACCCCTTTGCTGAGCACCAACCCAACACAATTCATGAGCACCAACCCCTTTGCCGAGCACCAACCCAGCAAAAATTTGTGAGCACCAACCCATAGGAGCACAAACCCCTTTGTGTATACCACACACCTATCTCTCAATGTTGCTATCTCAACAAATGATAGTTCAATACAACATCTCTTTCCTCTCTCTCACCTTTTCTCTTCTAAGCTAGATATAACAAATATAAATCATATTCATCTCTCACAATTGCTCTTATAAGCTAGATATTACAATATCAAACCAACCTCTATCTTCCATATTACAAATGGCTTCTCAAGCCTTTATTTATAGCTGTCCAAATGACCTTTGGCCTTCCCCCTTTTTGACCCTTCAATCCTCATGGAAAATGGCACCAAAATTGTATGACCCTCATATTCTTGCCTTTGAAAAGTCATGTGGTGACCCTTCATGACCAAAAACGTCCTTACCACTTTTGTCCTTATCTTGGTGACTTTTCATATTCCTCAAAGTGTCCCTTCATGATAAATTGTGCCCTTCCTCTTTTGTCTTCACTTGGTGCCTCTTGGAATTCCCCAAGATGACTCTTCATGGGAAAATGCGTCCCATCCTTCTTTTGTCTTTACCTCATGGCTCTTTGACTTCTCCATGGGCCCTTCTTTTGTCTCATATGCAACCAAAAATATATTCATTAATATTAAATAAATATTAACTTACATTAGCCAAGATATAGTTATTACAAACAACATTAAATGCAATGGGGCCTTTATCACCAATAATGTTAGACCTTTGATGTCAATGACAATATTTCCAACAATCTCCCCCTTTATCATTGATGGAAACCTCAATCCTGAAACTGCCACATCTTATCACCTGTACATACTATCATCTAAAAACATACAATAACTCCCCCTTACTATAGCAACCTATATCTGTTCCATGTACATGATTTTGCACCTATACCTGTACTTGTTATTCTCCCCCTTTGACATCAATGGAAAAGGGACTACCAGGAGCTAACACTTAGCTCCCCCTTAACTGATGCTGAACATCAATGGTAGGAAGTAATAGAAATTACTCCCAACTCCTCTCGCAGATCTTTGAATGTGTCCTTTGATCATGCCTTTGAGAAGATATCTGACAATACATACACATTGTTCCCTGTCCTTTGAGCATCTGCAATAAAATCATTTGAATCTTTTCTTCTAATCTCACAAACTTCTTTATGAAACTTTAATGTGTATCCTTGATCGCATATTTGACTAACACTTAATATATTATGCTTAAGACCTTTTACATATAAAACATTCTTAGTCTTAGTTCTACCTTAATCCAAACTCAAAGTACCTTTTTCGGCTATCCTGGAAATGGTTTTATCCTCAAATCTCACTATACCACCATTGATCTTCTTTAGAGTAATAAACTTACTTTTATCTCCTATCATATGCCTCAACATCCACTATCAATTAACCATGGCTGATCTTTACTTCTTACGTGCAGGGCTGTCTGAACCATCATATAATCTTTAGGTTGTTTCTTCTGCCATGGACATGTCTGAACCTTCTTCTTGATGAATGGAGCTTTGAAACGTTGATCCCTCTTGACTAACTCAAACACACTTCTATAATACTGAGCTATGTGTTTGAAGTTGTTGCACTTGTAGCATACTATGGTCTCTTCATCAAAGCTTGATAGAAGAGCAAAAGAGTTGTGGCTTCTACTTGACTCTACTTGACTTTCCTTCTCCTTATTTTTGAAATTGTTAGCTCTTTTTCTTCATTCTAATTTCTTGTGACCATATCCATTACAATAAAAACAATAGCCATAAAAATAAGACCTGTATGTATATCTTTGACCTGATTGTCTTTTGTAGCTTTGTTCTCTCTAGCCTTCTCTGTTTGAAATGTCCTCTATATTTTTCACTTTTCCCCTTTTTGTTTCCTCTTTTGTAAGAGCTTCAACATAGCTCTTTTTCTTTTCAAAACCGATCCCTGTCTTATTTGAATTTTCTTTTTGAATTTCCAATATATTATTTATTATGTTACTGATATCCTAAAATTTTGAATCACTAACTACTTTATCATTGACTGTTTTCTCAATATCTTCTTTTAAAGAGGCAATTTCAATAACATACCTTTGACATTCTTTTCTTTCTATTTCCAACTATGTCATGAGATCTTTTTCATTCTTCTTGGCTTATTCAAAGTATGCTTGTAGATCTTCAATCATTTCTTTTGACTCCTGTTCATTTTTCTCGATTTGGCACTTTAATCTTCGATTCTTCTTTTGTGTTGTCCCCAAAAATGTCACTCATTTTTGAGACAACATATGAACCATTTTGGTCCTGCAAGCCAAAAATCCATCTTCCCTTCTCAACAATTATTCTAGGCATTCAATTTCATCATTTTCCAAGATTTTTTAGTAAAGGAACTAGTTGGTTCAACAAGTTCAATGGCTTCTTCGGACAAGTTCAATCAAAAGGTTCATAGGCAAGTTTATAAGCAAGGATTGAACCATTGAACCCTTGAACCATTGAACCTTAAACCGAAAAATGGTTCAAGGGTTCAATGGGTTCAAAGTTTCAAATGTCATTGGCAAACTTCTAAGATACAAGCGCTTTGTCAAGGTTCAAAGGTTCAAAGCAGTTGGTTCAACGCGGTAGGTTCAAGCAGTCGATTAAACGAGCGAAACAAAGGAATGAACGATTGAACTGTTGAACCAAAATTGGTTCAATTGATCAGTTCAATCAAAATTTTCAAAGGACTATCCCAAAGCCAAAGAAACAAGTGCCCTTGTGGAGGAAAAGTGAACAAGGTAGAAAAGTTGGAGCGCCTGAAAGGAAAAAACCTAATAGCGGAAGCTGCCAAGTGTTGTCTATCGGGAAAATTTATATATTATTTCCAAGAAGTAACAGAACGAGCCATGTGTCACTTGTTGAGATCCATAAAAAGTACCAAGTGTCAATAGAAGAATGTTTTAAAATGATATAGCAAAAGTTACGACATATCTCTTTTAAAGCTTGTTGGAAACCTCCAAGTGTCAATGTCCCCAGTTCCTTCCTTTGGTTTTGTTATTTTGAGTAAGTCATGTGGTGGGTCCTAGGTGAATGGCTAAAATTAAATGGAATGCTTCAAGTGTCACCATTTGTATGATTGTTAAAAGTAAGTGGACCATGCCACGTGCCCCATTGTAACTCAGTGAAACGTGACAAGTGTCGATGTTCACATTTCAAGCTTATTATAAGTTTCAAAGCTTCTTTCAATAAGATTCTCTCAGAGCCTTGTGGAAAGCACCAAGTGGCAACAATGTAAAGTTTGTAATTTGTTTTTAAGAAGCTATGAAAGTTGCCATGTGTCCTTGGTAAAACTCGATGGAAGTCACCAAGTGTTGACATCCACAACTATTTGAGTAAGGACTGTGATGAGTCCTAGATGAGTGGATAAAATTGAGTAGAAAGTGCCACATGTCTTCATCCACATAAATCCAAAAGAGTCCCAAATGTTTCTATAGTGTTTCTAGGATCTCGATGGAAATCACCACGTGTCATCTTTCACATGACTCTTAAAAGACACCCAAAGCCTCTATAAGTTAAGCAAATGTTGCCATGTGTCCTCACCTATTTCATGGTGGAACATGATGCATGTCACCTATTAAGATCAGTGGAAAGTATCCAGAGCAAGCAAGAAAGACACAGAGGAATTACTAAGGAGAATGATGGGCCCACAACCATCAAATTTAGAGCAACCAAGTAGTTGTTGGCTTTCAAACGATGATAGACCCGAAGATGTCAAATTTGTGGCAATGAAATAACTATTAATCTTTATAGACATAAGCACAAACCCCATGAAAAAATTTAGCGACCAGCCAAAGAGATAGCCTGAGAGCTCAAAATGCACAAAAAAGGGGAAAATACAGCTAGGAAAGGGGGAATGATGAGGAAAAATCAGAAATATCCATGCATGGGAGATGTTTCTAGAAGGTAAAGTAGCCTACCAAGTGGACATCAGAGAGTGTGAACATTTAATGGTATGGCCTATTTTTTTGTATTGAACAAAGCGAACAGCTGGAAATACACCAGGGAAACACATCAAGCAGTCCATATTAAAAATTGACACTCGATTCCAGCATAGCCCATGGACAAAATTTAAAATGCATTGCATGCATCATAAGCCATTATTTTTGTGAAACAATGTGCCCAAGTCTTTCTTGGAGCACTATATATAGGACTCTCTCCTATTATTTTAGAGAGATCTCTTTGATCACAAAAGCAAAACTCTACCTAAATTGAAAGGTGAATACTAAGACTTTGAGCTCAAATTTTTATTCATATTATTTTATCTGAATGAGAAAGAAAGTTACTTACAGAGTTTATGCTGTTATAATTTGTGCCATTTTAGGAGATTGTTCTTATGTCTATCTTCTAGATGCATTCTTGTTTCTTTAATCTAATAAGTAGAATTAGTGGAAGTGATAAGGAAGATGTCTTGAAGTTAGTTACGTTCAAACTTTGTGATGTTATAGTTGTCTTTAGTGTGTTTTTATTTTCTATTTCTATGTTGAGGATTTTGGGATGACTTTGTGCCCCCATTATCCTTTGTATCTCACTCTTTGGGCAGCTGAAGTGGAGACTTTGTGCTACTTTTCATTCTGTCAGTTATTGCACCCTATTACCAATCACTTACCATACCTAAAATAACTCTTGTTGTTCCCTTTAAGACCACTTCTAAAAGAATAGAAATGCCTTCAGTGTTTTCACCAAGAGTTTTTCCTTTGTTTATGAACATCATCTCTAAAAGAAGAGAGATGGATGGTGTATCCTACCCCTAAGTGTTATTTTTGGCTTATTTATAGTAGATTAGCATATATATATATATAGCCCCTTCATACTTATAGGGAACATCACCATGATGAGAGGAGAGATTTGTCCCCTTTTGATGTGGTAAACTTACACATTTGACCAACCAATCTTCCTTGTTGTGGTTGATCAGACCTATTTTTCTCATCAATATGCTAGTGACAAAATATTCACCCAATAGTTTTTTGGCAACTCTACTGGGGATGAACATGTAGTCTAAAGCCTCAAGTTTCATATTGAAGCAGTCCCCACCCTTATCCATTATAGACTCTAGCGACTCCATTATGTGTCTTACCCATCATCATTATAGCCTTACCATCTTCCTCCATATCTATTTATTCCACTGTAGAAAAATGTGCAGTTTGAAGCCTCAAGCTTCAAGCTAAAGTAGTACCAGTTCTTTTTCAATTTTAAAATTTTTCACTCTGGTAGATCCATAGTATACGTGAATCCAAAGAGCTAAAGGTATTTTTGACCCTGTATTTGAGTTGGTACAATGAAGTAATTTTGATTTGTTTCCTTCACCATCTCACCTCTAATAAACCAAGAGCTTTCCTCCTACTAAAGTCAAGTCTCCATTACAAGGCAAAGCATCTATTTCTGCTATTAATAATGCTTTGCCAATACTTACCCCTTTGAGATTTGTTATTCCACCTTTCCATAGTCATACAATGGCAATTCAAGGCCCCTGGGGTAACTCTTTTGGCTGACTTAATCTAATTCCACCCCTACATGAGCTCCCACGTAGTTCAAGGAAAAATTTCCCTAAGTTCTATGGTGATGAGAAAGTTTACCCTGATGAACATATTATAGCCTTCAGCATAGCCTACGGTGTGATAGGTGTGGAATTTGAGGACGTGGTAGTTGGATTGTTTGTGGAAACATTGGAAGGTGCTGCTGCAGACTGGTTCTACCACTTGCAGGCTCAGTTAGTAACTAACTGGAACACACTCAAAGCCAAGTTCAAAGCAAGGTTCAAGCCTATAGAAGATGCACATGCCCTACTGGCCCAACTCACACAAATAAAGAAGGATCCTCATGAACCAATGAGAGATTTTGTATCCAATTTCAACAAGCTATGAAATAGGATTCCTGTAATTGCTTGGCCTACAGCTGAGAATCTAAAATGTTTCTTCATTAATTCTAAGCTGCCTCAAGTGAGTTTTCTGTTGAGACATGCTGGCCAAATAGACCTTGTTGCAGCTCAAGATTTGGCCATTAAGGTGGAAGATGACCTTGTCTTGGCAGGAAAGATAAGGAGAGATCCCAACAAAGGTAAATCTTCTTGATCTTTTGAATATCCATCTATAGGTACCACTTATCCAATGGTGCAAAAGTTGGAAAACAAACTTATATTGAAAAGACAAATGGCCCAAGGTATGTCTACTCCTCCTTATCGAGACATGCCAAGGAGGACATTTTAGAAATAGTAATATCAAGGCAATGCTACTAGAAGTCAAGGGTACCCAAATCATCTTCCTCCCCCAAAAGGAAAACTTACCATTGAAGCACCCCCAACCAATTCAGTAGTTGGATATCTTGAAACAAAATCTGATTTCTCTTGCCAGCCTGAATTGAACCAAAAAAATGACACTGATCTCCTTGTAGAAGACCAAGAAGAATCAGCTGGTGACTCCAACATTGGTTTCCTGAATTATCAGGATGAACCCAGTAGTGAAGGTAAAGTAGATGAGGGATCATATGTTATGTTCACTTGGTCCAAGAATTAGTCAGCCTAGCAAGCTAATAAAGAGAAGATAGAGGAGCAACCTCAACCAACAATTATAATTGCTAAGCATGGAACCACTATGCCTTTCCAGCCAAAGGACTCGGTGATCACCAGAAACATAAGTACATCAAACATCTCTGCACCTTCTACTTCAACTTTGCAGACCAGTCCTCCCCATTCCAAAAACTAGAAAGTTGAACTGCCTTCCTCTGTTCCTAGTCTATTTCAGTCATTTGACATAATTGACCATGTCAAGAAGACCAAAATTCAAATGTTTTAATTTGAATTCTTGCAATCACATCTTTAGCAGTTGGATAGGTTCGTTCAGTGTGTGAAGAATAGAGTTGTCCCTAGAGCACAAGATGTTAAGAAGGTAACTCATGATCCCCCAAGGAACATGTCCATCCCAAATAATCTTATCATTACTCCTCCTGCTACCCATAGAAAAATAGATCCTTTCTATGTTTTCCTATTGATAAATGGTCACAAATTGAGCAATTGCATCATAGACTCAGGTGCATCTGACAATATCATGCCTACCAAAGTGGTAGAATCTCTTGGTCTCAAATTGACCAAGACATTTTGGAGGTGTTTCTCTATGTAGAAAAAACAAGTACCTCTGCTAGGACAAATCAAGGATGCCCAATTTGCATTTGTAGTATTCTTAGACAAAAAGATCAAGATGACAGTCCTAGTGGCTGATCTTCCATCATCATATGGCATCCTTTTTGGGCAAATTTTTTCCAAGGATGTTGGTGGAGAATTAAACATGGATCTATCTGAAGCAAGGATCCCTATCAAAGGCATCATGTAGAGGCTACTTCCTGAAAAAGAAGTAAAATATGTTTTCACTCAGACATCAGCCCTTGAAGCCCAAATTTTGTTCAAGTCTTCAAGTATGGATAATTATTTTTTGACCACAGAAGATACTCATGTTTTAGCTAATGAAACCCCTGAAAATGATATTCTAAAAATTAGTTTAGATGGAACAACAAAAGACATGATAGAGTGAAATGTAAACGCAGAAGAATTCCTCCTTTCAAGCAAAGAGAAATTTGAGAAAGGAGCAGTTTCTGATGATGTATAGATACTAGAATTTGATGGCATCTATTACTCTACCTATTCAAGGGCTAGGATTGTGTTGATATATCCTCAAGAAGATATTTTTCCCTCTTCATACAATTTGTAGTTCAACAATACTAACAATACTGCTGAATACGGATCTCTTTTCTATTTGGATATAAAGCTACTAAAGACAAGGGCATCAAACTCCTTCATGCCAAAGGAGATGTCGAGTTGGTGGTTTGTCAGCTGAGGAACTTGTATCAAACCAAAAATGAGAGACTGTGCCACCATCACAATCTAGTTTGGGATTAAATCGAAAGCTTTGATGCTTTCAACATCTATTCCATACCCAAGGAATTCAATGACTAAGCTGATGCACTGGTTGTTTCAACAACTCTCTTAATCCCTCACCCAGACTTCACAGGAGTCAAATACACCATCAAGCTGCTCTTCTGACTAAGCATACCTAATAATGTCAATCATTGGCAGGTGTTTAACAATGACAACCAAATCATCACCTTTCTGTAACAAAGAGACAACTTCAAATAGTTGCACTTTGAAGGCAGTGATCCTCATAAGATTGAAACAGCTCCTAAAATAAACTCAGATGCAGATGAAGAATTCTTGCAGCTAAAAGGGAATTAAATTCTCAAAAGACTAGTTTCTCTTGAGAATCTATTTGATAAATATGACAGATTCATCAAACAGCAACAAATGGATTCAAGTTCTTCCAAGGGGTTTGATCAGATAAATTTAGGTACCAAAGAAGATCCCAAAATGGTGAATATTGAGAAGTGTTGCACTCCTGAGGAGAGATTCAAGTTCACTGCTCTACTCCACCAATACATAGATGTCCTAGCATACTCCTATGATGATCTGAAGTCACTCAGGCCTAAGGAAATTCACCATAAAATTCCTCTCAAAGATGATTCAGTATCTTACAAGCAAAAATATAGGCAATACAATCTGAAGATATCATGTACTATTATATCTGAGATATTAAAAATGTTGAATGCTAGGATAATTTTCCCAATCCATCATTCCACATGGATTGCCAACATAGTCCCTGTGAGGAAGAAGAATGGTGAAATTTGCATCTGTGTGGATTTTAGGAATCTGAATCAGTCATCCTTAAAGGATAAATATCCCTCGCCCATCATGGATCAAGTAATTCAGACGATGATTGGCTCAGAGATGTTATCAATGCTAGATGGCTTTTTAGGATATAATCAAGTTGAAGTAGGTGAAGCAGACTAGCACAAGACTGCCTTCACTACACCTTGGGGCATGTTTGCATATAGAAAGATGCCTTTTGGCTTAATAAATTCTGGTGCCACCTTTCAGAGAGCAATAGACCTTGCTTTCAAGGATGAAATGGGTAAATTCATTATATTTTATCTTGATGACTTGACCATCTTTTCTAAGCATCACCCACATCATATGCGCCACTTTCAATAAGTGCTAAAATGTTGCTGCCAGAATGGTATTCCTTAAACCCCAAGAATTCAATTTTTGGAGTAATAGAGGGGAAACTTCTTAGACACATTATGTCCAAAGGAGGCATAAATATTGACTCAGACAGAGTCAAGTCTATCCAAGAGCTTACCTTGCCCACAAGTAAGACTGTTGTTCACTCTTTCTTTGGAAAAGTGAATTTTTTATGGAGGTTCATCCCTAAGTTTGCTGAGAAGAATAGACATATTGTAAACATAATGAAGGGAAAATCCACCTTTAGCTGGACTAAAGAAGGCAAGTCAGCATTTGAAGATATCAAGACTACCATTGCGCATGCCCCAATTCTGGTTTGTCCAGACTTCAACAAAGAGTTCATCATATACAGTTATGCTTTTAAACATACACTTTCAGCAATTCTAGTTCAACAAAATAAAGAAGGTATGGAATCTCCCATTTCTTTCATGAGTTGTCCTCTCAAAGCTCATGAGATGAAGTATTCAAACATGAAGAACCATGCTTATGCAGTGGTGAAGGTAGTCAAGTATTTCCACTTGTACATCTTGAATTCTCACACTACTGCCTTGGTTCCAGATACCACGATCAAATCCATACTAACTCAGTAGGAGTTTGGGACAAAAAGAAGCAATTGGATTGCAAAGATCTAGGATTTTGATCTAGTCATCAAGCCAACAAATTTGGTATGAGGAAAAGGCCTATGTCAATTAATTGCTGACAATAGACCTAAAAAAATAGAGCATGAAGAAGTAGAGGATGAAGACACGCCAACATTCCTCTTTGTCCCCACCACGAATTAGTGGTATTTCGCTATTGCTCATTTACTTATTTAAGGTGAGTGTCTTTCTCACCTATTTTATAAATAAAGGAGGACTATCAAGTTGAAAGCTACTAATTTCATCCTTTGAGACAATGGCTTGTATAAGAGGAGCCTTGATGGAGTGTTCCTTCGCTATGTGGACAAGGAGCAACAAAGCCAACCTTTTAAATCTTTCCATAATCTAACCTGTGGAGGACATTTTTCTGCTCCTATGACCACCCATAAAATTCTGTGAGATAGGTATTACTGGCCAACTCTTTTCCAAGATGCATACAAGTGGGTAAGGAAATGTGAACTATGCCAACAGTTCTTGGGAAGACCTAAGCTAGCTGCTCTGCCTCTCAAGCCAATCATCATAGAAGAACCATTCTAGCAATGGGGCATAAATTTTATTGCAGATGTAAACCCATCTTCAAGTGTTGGACATGATTATGTCCTTACAGCAACTGACTACTTCACCAAGTGGGTAGAAGCTATCCCAACCAAGCATGCTACTTCAGAAGTAGTGTGTAATTTCCTCAAGGAAAATATCATTTCTAGGTTTGGGGTCCCAATCAAGATTGTCATAGACAACGTAGCTTGTTTCACTTTCCAAGAGATTACTCAGTTCTATTTTTACTATGGGATCACCCTCTCCCACTCTTCTGATTACTTTCCACAAGGGAATGGACAAGCTGAATCAAGTAACAAGAACCTGATGACTATCATCAAGATGTTGGTAGATGACAACCAAAGGACATGGCATAAAGCATTAGTTGATGCTTTGTGGGTAGATAGAATTACTCCAAAAAGGGCAATTGGTATGTCTCCTTTCCAACTTCTTTATGGGCTCAATGTTGAGATACCAATCACCGTGGAATTGCCAGCATTGAAATTGGCTAAGGCAATTAAGGATCAAACTTATGAAAGATCCATTGATAAGAGGATCATGTGCTTGACTAAGCTAGATGAGTAGAGAACAATGGTGGTGGATTGAATTTCTGCCCATCAAAGTCTGGTGAAAAAGATCTTTGATCAAAAGGCAAAAAAATGTGATTTCTAGGTTGGAGACCAAGTCCTGCTGTGGGACAAGAGAAGAGAACCAAAGGGAATACATGGGAAATTTGATTCCCTATGGAGAGGCCCATTCACTATCCATGAGCTCAATGGTGAGAATAATTTCCTATTGAAGTACCAAGATGGCAAACTCTTTTCTTTGCCTCATAATGGGCAGCATCTGAAGCACATTAATCTATGAAGTATCAGATAAGATCAGCTTGTACATATGTATATTTGTAGTCTTTAGTTCTATTTTAGTGCTTTCATTTTTGTTTTTGTTGCCTTTCTTTTTGAGTAGCATGACTCCATATCCCAATGGTATACTAAAAAGGCACTGGAGATTTTGGTTTCTACTCCCCTCAACTATTTCAAGTTTTCAATTGAAGGAAGTTCCCCAGCTGGAGCTACCTGTTGTCCCCAAAAATGTCACTCATTTTTTAGACAACATATGAACCATTTTGGTCCTACAGGCCAAAATTTCCTCTTCCCTTCTAAAAAATTGTTCTGGGCATTCAATTTTCTCATTTTCCAAGCTTTTTCAGTAAAGGAACTAGTTGGTTCAGTGGGTTCAATGGATTCTTTGGACGAGTTCAATCAAAAGGTTCATAGGAAAGTTTATAAGCAACGATTGAACCATTGAACCCTTGAACTGTTGAACCTTAAACCAAAAAATGGTTCAAGGATTCAATGGGTTCAAAGTTTCAAACATCATCGGCAAACTTCTAAGAGTCAAGCACTTTGTCAAGGTTCAAAGGTTCAAAGGTTCAAAGTAGTTGGTTCAACGTGGTAGGTTCAAGCGGTCAATTGAACGAGTGAAACAAAGGAATGAACCGTTGAACCATTGAACCAAAATTGGTTCAATCAGTTGGTTTAATAAAAAGGTTCAAGGGACTGTCCCAAAGCCAAAGGAACAAGTGCCCTTGTGGAGGAAAAGTGAACAAAGCAAAAAAGTTGGAGTGCCTGAAAGGAAAAAACTTGAGAGCAGAAGCTGCCAAGTGTCATCTTCTAAGACACTTTATAGTTTATTTCCAAGAAGCAGTGGAACAAGCCACATGTCACTTGTTGAGATCCATGGAGAGTGCCAAGTGTCAATAGCAGAAGGTTTTAATATGATACAACAAAAGTTGCCACGTATCTCTTTTAAAGCTTGTCGAAAACCTCTAAGTGTCAATGTCCCCAATTCCTTCCTTTCATTTTGATATTTTGAGTATGTACCATGGTGGGTCCCAGGTGAATGGCTAAAATTAAGTGGAACACTCTAGGTTTCACCATCCATATAATTGTTAAAAGTAAGTAGACCATGCCACGTGCCCCATTGTAACTCAGTAGAATGCAACAAGTGTCAGAGTCTGCATTTCAATCTTCTTATAAGTTTCAAAGCTTCTTTAAATAAGCTTCTCTCAGAGCCCCACAGAAAGTGCCAAGTGGAAATAGTAAAAAGTATGTAATTTGTTTCTAAGAAGCTATAGAAGTTACCACGTGTCCCTAGTAAAACTCGATGAAAGTCACCAAGTGTCGACATCCATAGCTATTTGAGTAAGGACTGTGATGAGTCCTGGGTGAGTGGTTAAACTTGAGTGGAAAGTGCCATATGTCATCATCCATGTAAATCCAAAAGAGTTCTGAATGTTTTTATATTGTTTCTAGGAGCTCGATGGAAATCACCACATGTCATCTTCTATAAGATAAAAGACACCCAAAGCCTCTATAAGATAAGCGAATGCTACCACATGTCCTCACATGTTTCACAGTGCAACACAATGTGTGTCACATGTTAAGATTAGTGGAAAGTGGCCAGAGTAAGCAGGAAAGACATGGAGGAATTACTAATGAGAATGACGGGCCTGCAGCCATCAAATTTAGGGCAACCAAGTAGCCGTTGGCTTTCTAATGATGATGGACCTGAAGACGTCAAATTTGTAGCAATGAAATAATTGTTGATCTTTACAGACTTAAGCATAGACCCCATGAACAAATTCATTGACTGGCCAAAGAGATAACCCGAGAGCTTAGAATGCACATAAAATGGCAAAATATAGCCAGGAAAGGGCAACGATGAAGAAAAATAAAAAATATCTGTGCATGGGAGATGTTTCTAGAAGGTAAAATAGCCCACTAGGTGGACATTGAAGAGTGAGAAAATTCAATGGCATGGCCTATTTTTTTGTATTGAATAAAGCAAACAGATGGAAATACATCAAGGAAACACATCAGGCATCCCATATTAAAAACTGATGCTCGATTCTAGCATAGCCCATGGACAAAATTTAAAATGGATTGAATGCATCATAAACCATCATTTTTGTGAAACAAAGTGCCCAAGTCCTTCTTGGAGCACTATATATAGGACTCTCTCCTATTGTTTTAGAGAGATCTCTTTGATCACAGAAGTAAAACTCTGCCCAAATTGAAAGGTGAATACTGAGACTTTGAGCTCAAATTGTTGTTCATATTATTTTATCTGAATGAGAAAGCAAGTTACTCACAGACTTTGTGTTATTATAGGTTGTACCATTTTAGGAGATTGTTCTTATGTCTATCTTCTAGATGCATTCTTGTTTGTTTAATTTAACAAGTAGAATTAGCGGAAGTGATAAGGAAGATGTCGTAAAGTCAGTTATTTTCAGACTTTGTGCTATTATAGTTATCTTCAGTGTGTGTTTATTTTTTGTTTCTGTGTTGAGGATTCTGGGATGACTTTGTGCCCCCATTATCCTTTGTATCTCACTCTTTGGGAAGCTAAAGTGGAGACTTTGTGCTACACTTCATTCTGCCAGTTATTTCACCCTATTACTAGTCACTTATCATACCTGAAAGAACACTTGTTGTTCCTTGTAAGACCACTTTTGAAAGAAGAGAAGTGCCTTAGTGTTTTCACCAAGATTTTCATCTTTGTTTACGAACATCATCTCTTAAAGAAGAGAGATGGATGGTGTATCCTACCCTTGAGTGTTATTTTTTGCTTATTTATAGTAGATTAACACACACACACACACACACACACACACACACACACACACACATATATACACATATATATATATATATGTATATATATGTATATATATATATATGTATATATATGTATATATATGTATATATATATATATGTATGTATGTATATATATATATATATATATATATATATATATATATATATATATATATATATATATATATAGCCCCTTCATACTTATAGGGAACCTCTCCTTTATGAGAGGAGAGATCTGTCCCCTTTTGATGTGGTAAACCTACACATTTGGCCAACCAATCTTCCTTGTTGTGGTTGATTAGACCTATTTTGCTCATCAATACCATGGTGACAAAATATCCACCCAACATTCAGAATAGCTTCTAACTCTTGTAAGGCACAAATGAGCTCTCCTTCCATATTCACTTCAGCTTCTTCCTCTTCTTCTTCTTGATCATCTGCATGTATGGCCATGATTAGAATCTCTTCTTCTTCTGAATCACTGACTCCACTATCTTCGACTGAGCTAGGATCCTTAAAATACAGGGTCTTCTTCTCGAATCCCTTCTTAGATTTGCCTTTGAATTTCATCTTGTATTTAGGCTTTTCTTCTTCATCATCATTAACCTTATCTGGGCACCTAGCTGAAAAATGTCCAATCTTTTCAAAATTAAAACATTTAAAAGGTAATTTTCCTTGATATTTACCTGTTCCTCTTTTTGTCTTGTGAATGAAAAGTGCTCCATTGTCATCTTCATCATCACTAGAACTATCACTTGATTCTTGAATCTTAGCTTTCTCTTTCTTTGATGTCTTGAAAGTTGCTTCTCTCTTTGAGGATTTATCTTATTCTGTCTGCATCTCATATGCCATGAGAATATCATGAAGCTCATCCATCTTTAACTTGGGTAAATTCTTCATCTCCTCGATTGCTGAAACCTTTGCATCATATCTCATTAGTAGAGATCTCAAAACTTTTTGCACCACCATTGACTCGTCCAACATTTTTGCAAGACTTTGAATCTGATTTATGATTTGATCAACTCGCAAAAGATAACTTGCTATATCTTATTCTTCTTCCATCTTCAAACTTTCAAACTACCTTCTAAAAGTCTGAAGCTTAGCTTGCTAAACCTTTCCATCACCTTTGTAAATATTCTCAAATTTTACCCAAGTTTCATGAGTAGTTTACATTGCATAACTTTAACAAATTTAGATTCACATAAACCACATAAAATAGCATTTAAATATTTAACATTACATTCACTTGCCTTATTTTCTACTAGAGTAATTGCCAATGTCTATGGCTCTTCATATCCCTCCACCACAACTTTCCATATGTCAAATCCAAGGGCCATAAAATAAACCTCCATTCTCATGCTCCAAAAAGCATAATTTGTCCCATCAAATAAAGGTGGCTTATATGTAGAAAATCCTTCCTGTGACCCAGCCATCATGCTTTCCTGATCTACCTTCAAGCTATAAAAATTTTCAAAAAGGAACCTACTCTGATACCAATTGTTAAGCATGAGATATACTGAGAGGGGGGTGAATCAATATATCATATATCTTATAAAACTTTCCCTTAATAAAATTCTACTTAATCAAACATTCAAGATATGAAAGAAAACTCAAACAATAAGCACCACACAAGATAGAGAGAGACACCAGATATAACGTCGAAACCCAATGTGGGAAGAACCACAGAGAACAATCTTAAGTATATGAATGAGCACCAACCCAAATAATATTTGCAATCACCTACTTGAAGGAGCACCAACCCCTTTCCTGAGCACCAACCGACAATTATTCATGAGCACCAACCCACAGGAGCACCAACCCCTTTGTCGAGCACCAACCCAACAAAAATTTGTGAGCACCAACCCACAGGAGCACCAACCCCTTTGCTGATCACCAACTTAGCAACAATTTGTGAGCATCAACCCACAGGAGCACCAACCCCTTTGTGTATCACAATATTTATAATATCATAGCGCAACCTTTATGATCACAATCATCAAAGGCTGAAATTTGGGTTTACATTAACTAAATTGGAGATATTCATGAGTAATAGTTAAGTAGTCTTAACCTCCTATTGAACTCTTAAATCTTATTGAAGTCATTAGAGGATTTTGTGCATGTTTAAATAGTTCAAAATTGAGTGGGTATTGATATATTGACCACTTACAAAAGAAGCTAAGCTACAAAGAATTGGTTGTGTGTAAAAATAAAATAGGGAATTGGCTCTACATTTTAAGTATGTCATTGTGCAGATCGCTTACTATAAAGATCACAAAGAACTCCCTATTCTTGAGTTGTCTCTTTGGATTGTGGACATTTATTGATTGAAATCACCCATTCATAGTGATCACCAATGAGAGGGATTTCCATAGTTTGAATGAATTTTTATTTTTAGCTTCCTACTCATTTATCAAATTTCCATGTGTTGATTTTGGTTCACATGGCTATGTTTATTTCCTATGAAATAATCACCTAGGATCATGCCACTTTGCACAATCACATTGGTGCTAAAGAATAGAGGGACTGCTTCCTTCTATTTTGATCTTGTGGCTCTATGGAGTCAGTGATCTCATGAGGCCATGATGATGATTTTTTTCATCATTGAAACAGGTCAAACTTTGTCCCACTCTTGATAAGATTTAAACAAGATTACTATGCATGGAACCATCACATTATTAATAAATATGGAACCATCACTTTATTAAAATTTATTATATGTGTGAATATCCTTTTGGGATTGATTCACAATGACCTAAACTACATTTTAAAAAATACATGGATTATTATATTTTGGTTAGTCTTGGGATTTCACTGTGGAGACCTATCTATGACTCTATGATATGGTAGAGATTACATCATTCAGAGTCACACAAAAAGTTGCATTGATTTATTAATTTAGTTGTATTAATTTATTTATTTTTCTAAGATAATGAAGGTGGTTAATAGTATAATTCAATTTTGAACCCTTTAAAATGATCACACCTATTTTAAAAAGTTTATTGTTTATGAACTAATTATATTTATGTTTCATAGACTTAGTGCTTGAGCCCATGGAGAATCTGTTATTTTCAAACACCACTATCTCCAAAGATGACCTTGAATAACTCTACGCAATGTTTCATTTCTATGCATAAATATTGAGTTTCCATGCTTAAGATTTAGATTACACAAGGAACCTGAGCAACAATAACATCCTATGTTGTGACAACATTTAATCTTGCCTGAATGTTTTGCTTCTCAATGGGGGTCATGAACCTTATTGGTATCAACCTTGCATGTTAAAAACCTCTTGATCCTGGACCAAAAAGATACCTTCTGATTTGATGACCCTTTTTTCTTGCTAAGAGGAAGGAAAATTACAAACAACCTAGAAGCTACAAGACAAGAACTCCAAAAGCCAAAAAAACTCTAAAAAAGTAATTATGTTTGTACCATTCAAATTAGGTTAGGTACTACTAAATCAGACTATACATCATGAATTACTGCACCACTCCCTCAAAAGCAATTTTTATTGGTCCTTTAACGCCACTTGAAGATTGAAATCTCCTTTTTTTTAAAACTAAAAAGGCCTAACACTATGAAACCCAATATTTAAGTGTAATACCATGAAACCCAATATTTGCCACCCGTCGATGGTCTTGGTCACCCAAGCCAACAGAACTTTAACAACCAGAATTATACTCATTTGTACATTGTCCCCCTTCTAATGTGCGACGAACCAAAACTAATCAATTCTCTCCTAAAGGTAAATGTAAAAACACTCTTCAAAAAAATTAAAACAAACCCGATGAAGTACGGATTATTTCATATCTATAAATTGGTAAAAAGAATTTGAAATAACTATTATGTTTTTGATATTTTTCTGTTCTTACAGGAAATGAAAGACACTTATTAAAATCGAAGTATTTATGAAACATACTTTTATAGAATTTCTCTTCGTCAATTTTACTTAAAGTGGGAAGATCATTAAGGGCATAAGTTTCAAACCACTAATTTCAAGTTGGGGAATATTTATCCAATATCAATAGATCTATCAACTATGAGTAAAGTATTTGATATGTTTCAAAAATGTTTTATTATTATTATTGATAAATATGAGTTTTAAGGAGGGATCATACCTTTTACAAGAAATAAAAAAAGCATGATCAATAAAACTAGATAATATAATAATACCTGCAACAAAGACGACAAAACTACTCAACACTGAAACAACATAAAATCAGCAATTGCCATTAAAAGCTAATAAGTCAAGAAACAACTAAGACCATTCAAAACATCTAAGCTCCCCATATGGAGTTAAAATTTCCACATGAATTTTTGGGACCATTTCTAGCATTTCACTTTCCTGTTCACTCACAATTTCCTTGTTCACTTAAATTGTTAGAAAATTAAGATTATCATCCTTCCACCAAGTATTTTCCTGCTAATGTTTAATCTATAGCCAATTGTTAATCAAATGACCGGTTTCAAAGCATCTACGACATCTAAGAGGTAACCCTTCAAGTCATGCATTTACAGTTAGAGTGCCCATTTGTTCACAGAAAAAAACTTAATGTGTGAAGGTCGCATGGATATATGGAGTTAGATAAAGTAATATGTGGCCTTGCTTTTTGACTACACGACATTTTTAGTTGTGGAGAATCCATGTGCATTGTCATGTCCCACTATGCACTTTTCCCCAAACATCATGTTCAATCCTTTTGTGAACTCCATCATATTTTATGAGGTTGTGTATGGATTATTATTTGGAATCTAGTATAATTTGAACTAGATTGTGTGTGGAATACATACAATATTACTATCGATATGTTCTTAGGCCACATAAATATGCTACATGATTATATGGCCACTCTATTTATTATTATGCATGTCATGAGTTACAATGTTTTGGATCTGTTTGACTTGTGTTGGCTATGTTGTGAATAAATATATTTTTTATATATTTGAAGGTGTGGATATTTTTTTACCAAGACCAATACTCGAGGATAATAATTGAATCAAATTATCTAATAATAGAATCAAATTATATGATAATATAATCATTGCTTCGAGCCAAATTTGAATTTTTTATTTGATCACTAATTTAAATATAGTCACTATATAGGTTTTTGAGTGAATAATAGTAGATGTATTCCCCTTATTCTTGAAAGTATAAGTCGACATGTAAATATCTCAAAGAATGAACATGGGAAAATTAGAGGAAAAGGCTTAGGTTGTTGTGAATCTAATTCAAGTGGGTTAGTTTTAGTCTTCAATTAATTTGGGAGGAGTTGTCTCTTGTGGACCCATAACCCATAGGTTCCAAGATAGTAGCTTGGCATGAGTTTGAGATGAAATGAGACAAACTAAGTAACTTGTCCATATTAATCATATACGATTAGTTATGCATAGAGGTACAATGTTTATTTGTTTGTTTATTATAATTTTTTCTTATTAGTATGAATTATATGTTGGTGATATTTTTAAACATTGGGATCATACACATTTTGCACATGTAAATAAATTAGTAAAAATAATATTTGTTGGTTGGTATCAGTGTATTAGAAGAGGGTTCTATATATATTTTTAAATATTATATTATCTCTTTAATAAAAAAAATTGAAAAGGGAAGTATATCAAATGGGTGAGTTGGATTAATTTATATCTAATTATTTCCAATCATTTAAATAATCCTTGGACTATGGCACTTTAGATTATTCTATTTATGTTATGTGAATTAAATATTTTTAGTAACATCCTTTTCATGGAATATAATTTGAATGTCATTTTAGATATTTTACTATATAGTAGGCAATTGAGTTATAGCACCCTAAACATTTTTGACCTAAATATCTAGGTTGGCTTGCATATGAAGAACTTCCTTATTTAGACTTGAGCATTGTTATTATTTTCATTGTTTGATCTATAAGTTAACTCTCCTTATAATATGGGGTATGAAACCTTTGTTCCTAAATTACTAATTATTTTCTACACTAGTGAAGTGATCATGATGTTGCCACAACTTTTAATTCTAACATTTAACTCCAAAACTTTTTTTTTTCTCAAAATTCTTGAAGACCAAACTCCAATTTGGTCTTGGTGGCTTGCAGTGCTAATAGGGCTTCCCAGCCTTATTAGGTCTTGGGGTGAAATTTTCATTATTGTAATTGTAATCATGATTCTCATTCTCAATTATTTATATGTTGTCATTATACAACATTTAAAGTTGTAATCACATTTACATGTGCTGGGTAGGTCTTGACGAATCGAGATTGGAGTCATACTATTAATCAAACTTTGATTATTGTTTAGGATAGGTAGAATTCAAATTAGGATTTGTTTAGTTAATCTGAGCTTCAACCATAACCATGTCTATGTTTTGTTTACTCGTATTAATTAATTTATTTTTCCAAGATGATCAAGGTGGTTAAATAATATAACTCAGTTTTAGAAAATGTAAGATGATAAATTTCATTAAACATACACAATTATGAATTAATATGATTACTTACATAGGTTTGGAAGATGATCAAAGTTGTGTGTGTTTTTTAAATACCTAGCTAGTGGATACATCCATCCATAAAATCCATATGTGACAGATATAGAGAATGAGAATATGTGTAGGTCCATCTTCATCTTTAAGTTCTCAATCATGATCTACAATGGATGTGTTTCCATGTGAATGGTTTATAATAGGTCAATCGGTTCCCTCTTTACCTTCATTCATTATGTGTAGCCATATGTTCAAACGTTAGTACTAAGGGGGTAATGCTATAAATTTAGTACTCACATTATTATTTATGTGAGACTATATGTGAAAAATAATACGTGTACGTGGATCATTCTATCATTAATATACACCTCATCATAAGATAAATATGAGTGAGATATTATAGGAGGTAAAGAGAGAATTTAGGGATTCGGGTAGACTCCTTATTTGTAGGATATTCATGTATATAAATATTTATTTCATCCTATGAAGAAAATAATGAAATTTTATTGTGTTTATTTTGTATTATAATATTATGTAATCTAATATCAAATTTTCATGGACAAAGGTTTATTCCAACAAAGTTCAAGCCCATGTGCAATTATGACTATAGTAGCACCAAATAAAGGAATAGAATGGTGGATGTGTATGGACTTAATAGGAATAAATAAAATGATTGTCAAATATATATCCCCATTACCAAGGATGGATGATTTGATGGATTGTCTCAATGAAACCACATACTTCAGGAAGATAAATTTGTAGTGCAGTTAACCCCAAATATGAATAAGAGAAGGGGATGAGTGGAAGATTTCATTCATAATGAATTATGGATTATATTCATGGTTGGCTATGTTATTTAGATTAAGAAATGATTCAAGTATGTTTATAAGGCTCATGAATGAAGTCTTGAAGGCATTCATAGGTAAATTTTATGTTGTTTATGTAGATGATATTCTAATTTTTAGTTATTGAAAAAGAGAGCATTGAAATTATTTGAGAATGGCCTTAGATAAATTAAAAGAAGAGAAAATTTTGATTAATTTGAAGAATTTTAGCTTCATAAAATAAGAGCTTATGTATTTGGGACATGTCATCCCAAATATGGGTTATGGATGGACCCTTAAAAAATGTAAACAATTATGAAGTGGCCTTTAAAAAAGAGAATCTTTGAGGCCAGGAATTTTCATGGATTAATGATTTTCTACTAAAATTTTTAATAGGAAGTTTAGTGGCATATGTGTTCTTCTCATAGAAACTATGAAGGGAAAATAAAAATTTATGTTGGATATTTACAATAGAGGTTTTTTGTAGATTTTAAACAAGAAGATAATAAAATAGCCAATGTTGGCATTGCCTAATTTTGGAAAGGTATTCCAAGTGGACTGTAATGTGATTCGAACAACCATTGACATGGTGCTAAATCAAGAAGGTAAGAAAATTTCATTCTTTAGTGAGAATTTAAATGAGGAAAATAGGAAATATTTAATTTGTGATCGATAATTTTATGCAATCCTATAACCTCTTAATAAGTGGTGTAACTATTTATGTCTAAATGAATTTGTTTGTATACATATCACTATGAATTATAGTTTATTAATAGATAATGAAAATTAAATAATGTGCACATGAATTGGGTTGAATTTTTTCAAATTTGATACTTTGTTCTCAAGCATAGAAGTAGGAAATCAAATAAGGTTTTAGATGTATGAGTAGGCAAGATTTAGTTTGGATTGCGATTAATATGGGAGTTGTTAACTTTGGGACAATGAAAGGATTTGTATGAATATGAGGAGATTTTTTAATATGCATGGGAAATATGAAAAAATACCATAGAAATAGATAGAACACCATGGCTGGAATACATGATTCAGGATGAATTGTTATTTAAACTCAAGAGGTTATGTATATTTCAAGGTTACATATTGAAGGATTAACTTGTCACTTTGGGTATGACAAAAATTTGACATAGTTGAACAATATTATTGGTTGAAAATGAGTGTGGATGTGAATATATTTATGCAAAGGTCTAGAATTTGTCAACATGCAAAAGGGAAAAGTTAGGATACAAGTTTATATTATTCATTACCAATTCCCAAAAAACCATGGGATACATTGAGCATAGATTTTATTCTCAGATTTCCAAGAATTTAACAAGGTAATGATTCTATGTTTAATGATTTTTAAAAATGGTATATTTTATATCACACAAAAAGACTAGTGATGCCACGAATATTACTAGCTTATTTTTAATGAGGTTGTAAGACTGCATGAATTTTCAAGAAGTATATTATTAGATAGAGAAATTATATTTATTGGGAATTTTTATAGAATGTTATAGTATAAATTAGGCATGAAATTAGACTTTAGCTTAGCCTATCACCCTCAAATGGATTCATAAATAGAAGTTGTGAGCCGTAATATTGGTATTTATTAATATGCATAGTTGGATAAAAACCCAAACAATGTGATTTGATATTATCCCATGCTAAAATTGATAATAATAATTTATTTAATTAGAGTAAAATTATGATTCTTTTCTAGATTATATATGGCATCAATCCTAGGAGCATATATGGACTAATAATTATGGTTAACCTGAGTCTAAGGAGTGTTAAAGGTGAAGACTATGCACAAATGATGCATATGGAAGTTAAAACAAGATTTAAAGAAAATGGAGAAAGATAGAAAGAAAATGCAAATCAAAATAAGAAGAGAACATGTTTTTGAATCTAAGGACTTAGATTTGGCTAATTTATGTAAAGATTTTTTTTTTGAAAGGTGAATATAAGAAATTGAATTGGAAGAATATTGGACCTTGTAGGATTCTCAAAAAAAATAACAAAAGCTTATCAAATTGAATTGTCATAAAAAGTTAATATCTCTCCAATTTTTAATGTATCATATTTATATCAATATGTGGTAGAAGAAACAAATGAGGGAAGGTGAAGCCCAAATTCTTCAAATCTTGAATAGAAATAATAACTATAGGCCAACTAGAAATAATAAATAGAGACCATTATGGACAAATGGATTAGTAAAGAAATGATAAGTAATAAGTATTTGGTAAGTGAAAAAAGTTGAGGGGATAAAAAGTGTCCTATCCATGAACATGAGTTTTCTAAAATTTTAGAAATCTAATATTTTATAGATAATTTAAGATATATACCCTCCAAATTTGAATATGTGTCAGAACATGAAAAGTAGCATTTTGAGTCTAGTTTATAAAACACTATTTTTTTTTAATAAAATGGTTAAGAATAACCAGGTCAAACATCTAAAATTTGAAGAGAAATTCTTATTATTGAGAAAACATTGTAGATAGACAACCATACATCACAATATTTTTTGAGAAGCATTTAATATTATTTGAAACCCTTTACAGAAAATGTATATAATATCTTCTAGTTAGTGATCTGTATTGTTTTATATAATTTTAATGAATACTATTTTAATTATGAATTTTTCAAGTAAATAGGTCCTAAAAAGGACAAAAAAATGGATAACCATTCGTGTGGTGTGCCTAACTACCTCAAAAAAACTAAAACAATTTTTTTAATGTGTATAGAATTAGGCCTAGTTTGTGACCATATAACCTTTCTTTTACTTGGATCAATGAAAGAAAAATTACATAAATATGTATATCCATGTATGTTTTTAGCATGTAGTGGCCTAAAATATGTATAGTTAGAAATCAACATAATTTAAAATCTTAAATTAGTCAAAAAATTATAAAAATCATATTTTTGGAAAGAGGAGAGTGTGATCATAGTAATGGCATTGATTTTTTGAATTTTCACATTGAAATTCTTAGTTTATTTGGAAATCAAATTTGAATTTTGTTGTTTTTTTATCATAACTCTCAAAACTAATTATACATTGATAGTCCAAGCCTTTGGATTTGGAATCCAAGCCATTATCGAGCTAAAAGGGACATGAATTGAATTTAAATTCAAATAGTATAATAATATTAATAACGTGATTATGTTATATGTTATCAACACCCTAAAACATGTAGGAGTTGCACATGAAGGCAACTTTATCTAGAAGCTTATACTTACTACTCTAAATGTTAAGTATAAGAAAATATTTAATTTATTATGCTTTAAATTTATTTTAGTAAATATAAGAAATTAGGGTCACTTATAATTTGATAGAGTTGGTCTAATAGTTGCATTTCTTATGATGTAGAAAATAGTTTTTCAAAATTCAAATTGGTCAGTACTTAGCCATTTTCAGGGTAAATCTAGGGATTTTAGTACATAACATTTGCAATGATATCCATTTTTGGTAAACTATAGTCATTTTTTAGTTTTTTTGCGATTTCCAAATTTATTTTTGGAATTTATAGGAGTCTTAATTTTGTCAAAATTAAAATTTGAAAACTACTCACTTTGAACTTGATCCAAAGTGGTGTGATTGGGGTAGTGGAGGTCATATTGATGACCTTCACACATCAAATGACCACTTTATGTTAATTTCACATGTTTATTATCCCTCCCTCATCCTCAATCACTTATTACTCATCCAATATTACCCCTAATCACTATATCATCATTCCTCATTGTCCATAATCACTCTTTCATTGACCCTCACTATCGCTAGTCATCACTAATCACTCCTTTATTGACCCTCACTACCCCTTATAATCCATAATCATTCCCTCCCTATCCTTCATCATCCTTAATCACTATTTTTTCATCACTCATCATCCTTAATCTCTTCCACATTCCTATTCACTCCATCCTCATCCCTCCTCATCCATAATCACTCACTCATTGACCTTAATTATCTCTCATCTCTAATCACTTGGGATTATCATCCTTAATCACTCTTTTATTTATTATCACTATCCCTCATCATCCCTAATCACTTTATCCTCATCCCTTATAATCTATAATCAATATTTCTTCATCTGTCATCATCACTAATCACTCTCTCATTAACTCTCACCATAATTCATCACTCCATTATTGACCCTCACCATCCCTCACCATCGCTAATCACTCCCTCATCATCTTGCATAAGTATATTCTCTAAAGATATCTTTGTTTCAAATTATGTGTTGTTTATACATTATAATAAAAATTAATTATTTTCTAGGACTTGTGTTTTCAATACCCATTTGTGATAGTCAATTTTATTACTGAATAAATTGGATGATCTTCAAAATTTATAGTCAAGTAACATAAGTACTAATGAAAAATAGAGTCTAAATTTTAGTTCATCAAATTATCTTTTTTGTGCAAGTAACTAGATGAAAATATATTCAGTTCTACCTTTGGTAGTTTGGTTCAAAAGATCAAAATTTAACACAATTCTCTTGTATAAATTTCTAATTCTAAGAATATTTGAATCAGATGCTAAGTTTTTTAGTTTTTCCCATTCTTTTATGACTTGAATCATGATCATATTAACACATGCACTCCTTGTGTGTGTATTGTGTCCCAAATATTTTATCTCATGCATGAAAAATAAATATTTATTCATGTTATCATAAAAATATGTTTTTGAAAAATGTGAAACACTATTTTAGCATGGTGTAAATGTTCATCCCATGTTTTCTAAAGATTAATATGTCATCAAGGTAGATTGAAAAAAATCCATAGGTAAAGGGCTAGAGGATGTCATTCAACATCTTAAAATGAACGAATCTATTATATGATTTAACATAAAAAAACATAACCAACTAGTCAATAAATCCTTCCTTTGTTTCTAGGATGACATTCCAAATGTCTAGAGGTTTAACATGAATATGATGATACCCAAACTTAAGATCAAATTTTGAAAAAGACTTCTACACCATGGATATGGCAAAAAAATGCCTTAATATTTAAATGAGGATAATAGTTCTTCACTTTATCCTTGTTAATATTTTTTAAATTTATTCAAAACTTTCACACAAACACAATTACACTTATACAAGGCAATGATTTGGGTATGATGTGTTCATTATCCATGATTTGATGGATCTACCACTTGATATATTCATTATTTAGAAATGATATGTTGTATAAATAAGTTTGAGATAGAGGTAGTTAAGGGATAAAATCAATAGTATTATTTAGTGTACAGTATGTAGGAACTTATTTAAATGACTAAAAGATATCCTTGTATTCATCTTGTTTATAGTTTAATTATTTTGTCTTTATTATTATTGGTTAAAAAATAGTATGATATGATGAGATAATGATGTTATTACATTTAAATTTTACTTTCAAGAGTATAATTTTTACTATAATTGATAATATTCTTGCACTTCCTAGACTAATGACAAATCTTATGAACTAACTACATTATAAGGTATTCAGATCATGACAATCTATTATAACATTTAAATGATTTACTTCATAGAATACCTGTCAATGGTGAATATATGGTTGACCACATGTAAAATATCACACACCTATAATGGTGAGATGTCATAAAGGATTGCATTTTTAATATTTTTTATTTTATGCACCAAGTGATACTACTAGCTGATTCATTTCTCAAGCCCTACACTAGACCATACACTAGCTTATGGTTATAGATGATGTATAAATTTCAAGTTCAATTTTTGAAAATATGATTTAGGAAAAATGAAATTATTTTTACTCCCTCTAGAAGTGATAAAGTATATTGGCTCGTCACTGATTTACATTTGTTAATGAGATAATATTTATAATTCATATAATTTTGTGTTAGGTGAAGTAGTGATATTTTTAGTACCTCTATATCATTGGGTTAATAATCTATTATCTACTTACCTTTTTAAAGTGCTAGATAACTTGTACCCACTTGTTAAGATGTACAAATAGAGAACTCATAGTGTGACACTCTTCATTGATTTGAACATTGAATTTATGAATTAAGCACCACTTTCTAATCAGGGACTACTTGTTCTAATAATTTGAAAATTATTTTCCACTCTTTGGTATGATGACTCAATCAATACACATACAAATAGAAGGCCTTAAATATAATTATTCAGATCATAAAATATCCTCATATGGAAAGCACTTGATTGGTTTCAAGAAATCACATAGCTTAGTGATCCTCATGTATTTACTACCCATTTTTAGTGCTATGGTGGTTTTAATAGATTTTCTTTTCCTGGCATATTTTCAATTGTGAATTACATCATTTATAATAGGCCCATATTTTTTTATAGGTGATAAATATCTATGTTTCAAATTTACCTCCACATCATTTTGATTACACTATCTTATATTTAATGCTATCACTAAACTCTCCACTTGTAGCTCCTAGCATTGTTAAACCCCTAACAAAATACCACCATCAAGATATTGGATGGAGTGATTAAGGATGAAGAGGGATGAGGAGGAATTTAGTAGAGATGATAACCGAGTCAATAAGGATGATGAGGGATGGTGAGGTTGAATCAAGGAGTGATTAGGGAGGATGAGGGAGTGATTAAGGATGATGAGGGATAGTGAGTATTAATGAGATTGTGATTAGAGGTGATGAGGTATGAGGAATGAGTGATTAAAGATGATGAGGTATGATGAAGCAGTGATTAGGTATGATGAAGGATGGTGAGGGTCAATGAGGGCATGATTAGGGATGATTAGGGAGTGATTATAAATGATGAAAAATCATGAGGATAAATAAGGAAGTGATTAAGGATGATGAGGGATGAGAAGTTATAAATTAGGGATGATGAAATGGTGATTTGGGATGGTGAGAGCTAATGATGGAATGACTAGGGATGATGACAATTGGTGAGATCTAATAAGGGAGTGATTAGTGATAATGAGGGAGTGATTAAAGATAATTGGGGATGGTGAGGGTTAATGAGGGAGTGATGAAGGATGAGGAGGGATGAGGATTAAGTGATTAGGGATGATGAGGGATAGTGAGGGTCCATGAGGGAGTAATCAAGGATAATGAGGGAGTGATTAAAGATGATTAGGGATAGTAAAGGTAAATGAGGGAGTAATTAGGGATAATGAATAATAGTGAGAGAGTGATTAGGGGTGATGAAACATGAATAAAATGTGACCAGGGATGAGGGAGGGAGGGATGATGAATAAGTGAAATTAAGACAAAGTGGTCATTTGATGTGTGTAGGTCATCATGTGACCTATGCTACCCTAATCACACAACTTGACATTAATTTCAATGTGAATGGTTTTCAAACTTTAATTTTGACATACCTAATACTCTTAGAAATGCTAGGAATCAATCTAGAAGGCATTAAAACCTTAAAATGACTATATGTTTACCAAAAATGGACATCAATTGCAAAAAATATGTCCTAATATCCATAGGTTTAAGACTTAGACCCTAAAATTGCCTAAGTACTGATGTGATTGGATTTTTAAAACCTGTTTTTGACATCATAAACCATGCAACTATGAGAGCAACTCTATCAGATGCTGAGGGACCATAATTTTTTATATTTACTAAAATAAATTTAAAGTATAATAAAATAAATGTTATACTAAACATTTAGAGTAGTAAACATAAGATTCTGATCAAAGTTACCTTTATGTGTAACTCCCACATACTTTTTTATGAAAAATAACATGAATTTAATCACATTATCAATAATGCAATCATGCTACCTATTAACCAACATTTATTCCATCTACATGTTCACTGATTTAATGTGTAGAATAAAACATGATTATGTTATTATTTTTACAATAACATAGTCACATTATCTATTAACATTATCATGTTATCTATTAATGTAATCACATTATGGCTTAATAACTACTATGCCATAATTTAAATAACATAGTGTGTTTGCCTTTTTTGGCAGTTTGTAATGCTTATCTTTCTTTATTTGTATAGGGTTTCGGGGTCCCTTCAAAACCTGTTTTTACCTTAATCTAAAACATAGTCAAGTTAATTAAATAATGTGATTATATTATTTATTAACATGATTGTGTTACCTAAAATGTCCACAAAATTATCCCCTAACTCCTTGCACTTACCCTATTATAAATATTTGGTAAAATGGAAAAATACGGTGACCAAATATGAAAATTAGATTAGTATGTTAGTGTCCAAAATCATACTGAATAATTTATGCCCTTTTCAAAAATATTAGTGCATGAATATCTAAATGTTACCTCATATTCCTAAGTGTTCACCTAAGTTAAAAATACATCTTTTACCTTGTGAAAACCTTGTGTAATCCCAATTCTAGCTAATGCATAAGATTTTTATGTTTTAATAATATTATAGGGTCTATGATAAAAATCAATACAAGAAATCCCCAAGGGTTAGCTCAAGTGGATATGATCAATAGCTTCAATTACCTAGGTCTCGAGTTCAATTCTTACCAGACACCTTAGGATGCTTCACGGATTAGGGGTAGATACTAGCCTCAAATCTTAATTGGCCATGGGGATACCTTGAGGTAGGGGTCAAAATTATCCATGTGTTTCACACAAATCACAACAAGTTGATTTAGTTATTGATCATTAAGCAAATATTAAGAACCTAGGATAACCCCCTAAAGCTTCAGTTGTAGATTTGTTTTGGTAGATAGGCATGATGGGTTTGATGATAGATGTGGAAGGTAGGGAAATAGTGACTAGTGTTAGTTCAACAAAGAATATGGTTAGGAGCTACAAGGAAGAGATAGTGGGAAGGAAAAGAGTGATAAAGGTAGCATAACCTATAAGAATTCTTTCACTAGGTTTATGGAGTGTTGGGGATTTGGGTTGTAGCTCTTTGAAGGTCATGGATATGTTTGGAAGCTTTGATAAATTTTTAGGTTAGGAGGGGCATGATTTGTTTAAACATTAGAGGCCAAGAAGGGGTAGGTTGAAAGCCAAGAAAGTAAAAAATAGAGATGGGTTTTTGAAGGGTTCTTTACAAAGAAATTAGGTTTCAAAGGATATAAAGGAGGTAGTTAGGGTTTCCAAGGATGTGAATTCCTTATGTATTAGTTTCAAAAAACCCTATCATTCTTGTGAATAAATTTGTAAAGAGAAGCTTCTCCAAGCTAAACTTGATTTGGATCCTATGTTAATTTATAGAAGTTAGTTACAGCACGAAGTGCTTGAGGAAGTTTCAAAATAGGTGGAAGATTTATAGAGTATTTCTGTTGGATTTTTAGCTTAGAAAAACACACTAGAAACTCATTTTTTAGTGACATTTCTTTAGTATTATCTGATTCTCCTCTACTTCTAAAACATTTATATGCAGATCTCATAGAAATTAGTTTGAAATAAGGAAATACATCTTTGATAGGCAAATTTGTTGGGAAGCAACACTCTTGGGAAATGCTATTAGAATGGTCTTTTGGAACCTAGTCATCTATACAAGCTCCTTCAATAACTTTGCTTTTTAATACGTTTTTTCTTATTCACTTTTTTCTACAGAAGACAAGGATTATGTGTGGCAAAATGGTACATAGTTTTTTGACAATCAAGGGGGATTTTATGCCACTGGGCTCATTTTATTAATATGGCAGCCTCGATTATCTTGAAATCCCTTGTATGGATCAGATTCTATAATCTACCCTTAGATATGTGAGATCTTAGGCTTCTCAAGAATCTAGTTAGCAAAATGGGTTTTTTTTGTGAAAATGGATGATTCAGTGGAGGTTAATCAAAGTTTTTTTAGGGTGTGTGTTATGATGGACCTTTCCAAATGATTCCATGACTCCATTCAAAACTCTTCTTTCTATGAAAAATGGACCCACTATGTCAATTTTGAAGGATTAGCTTTTATATGCTTCAAATGTAATCAAAGTGATCATAATATAGGCTCTTATCTTGAGAAAGGTTTTAAAGGAGCTCATGCTTCTCTTTTATAAAAATGGGTTAAAAAGGTGGGTTGTTCAAAAAAAAATTTGGTTTAGATATTTCAATTCCCAATATATTTTCCTTCTTTGGAAAAGTGTCTAAAATTTTAGGTAAGCCCTCAAAAGGATGAGGTTCCTTTTATAGAAGAAGTTGTGGACTATGGGAAGGTAGGGAAACTTTCTTCTCCTCGACCAGATAAAGAGAAGGTTATGGAAAAAATGGTAGTTGATCAAGTGATAAAAGAAGTTAAAATTAATTTGAAGGAAGGGAATCTCTCTCATTCTTAGTTGATTCAATAAAAGGTTTTAGAAAAGCATGGAGTGTGGGAAATAGAAAACCTTTCTCCAACTTTGAAAAATGCACAGCTGATGGAATCATCAGAAGAAGAGGAGGAGAATTGGGAGGAAGAAGAAGAATAATTGGTAAGGATGTTATGATAATAGATTAGTCTGATAGTTCTATCCAAATTCCAAACTATGGGAAGAAAGGGAAAAGAGGTAGAAAAATAGAATCAAAAAGACTCCAACAAGATTTTCCAAAATCCATCCTATGTGGTACCCAATGGACTATGGAATCTATTATTTCTATCATAAGCAGACAAATGTTTGTAGCTAAAGGTTGATTCTTTAGTTGATTTTGAAAGTGTTTAATTTTGATTTAGAAGCTTCTTCTTTTGGTTTCTTAGTAGGCTTAGAATTTATGTATGGTTTTAGATTTGACTTGTAGTTGTATAAAATTTGTACAAGTTCTTATGGTTGAAAATCTTGTCTATTGCTCAACATTAGTTTCAAAGAGACTAGACCTCTTGTGTTATTTAACTAATTTGGGATCTAGATAAAATCTAAGAAATGATGTCAAAAAAAATCAAGCTGAAAAGATCAAATAATATTAAGTATGATGTTTCCATCTTTTAAAAGGATTTGAAGTAGAATAATTTATAAGGTTAAATGAAAGGTTGCATTAGTTTGATTTATAGTTAAGGTGAAAAGGTCTATGATAATAAATGGTAAAAAAGTAAGTTTTAAAAAATGCAAGTTCAACTTTTCAAATTCTTAAGTTTTTTGAAAAAAATGTTAAGTTTTTTGAAAAATTCTTAAGTTTAGACTTTGTGGTCAGACTTTGTGGTTGAAATTTTTGTTCAAAAATTCTTAAGTTTGAATTTTCAAAAATTTTGTTCAAAACTTCTCAAGTTTAATTTTTCAAAAAAATTACAAGTTAGACTTTTTGTTTAGAACTTTTGTTCAGAACTTTTAGATGGACTTTGTGATCAGAGATTTTGTTCAAAATCTTTGGTTGGACATTCTATTTTGAGTTTCCCTTGCTTCAAAGGATTTGGTCGTCATACTTTTTGTTCAAAATTTTTATGTCATATTTTTTTTTGGACACTTTATGCTTGGAGCCTTTGATTTAAGCTAATGTTCAGCACCCACTGGTTAACATGTAGTCAAAATAGAGATGGTCCAAAAGGGAAGCAATAAAGTTTCCAAAAAAATCAGAGGTCGGTGTAGAAAAATAAGTATGGCCACGTAAGCATTCAAGAAGCCACATCAATAATTATTCTCATTAAAAATATATGACTTGTCTAAGTGGATGTTGTGTTTGTAAAAAAAATTCAAAGTTAAATCATTTAAATAGAAGAGAGCTATGCTATTAAAACAATTTAGATGGAGGGTCAAATGGCGAAGCCAAGCCTTTAAAAAGGGATGATAATGCACTTAAGCATTATAAAGTTTTATGGCAACTCTAAAAGGTCAAAGATAAAATAGAAATTTTCAAGGCATAAGAAATTTTGGCATAAATGAAAAAAGCTAAAATAAAGATAAGTATTGTCATTTTTAATATTTTGTTTTTTTGAAGATGTCCTTGGAGGAAAATTTTTTGGTAGGGTTTATGAGGCCAAGGTGGGCCATTCCAAGCATATTTTTCAAATGACCGTGGATCCTTCTTTTCTTCTATCACATCTAAATTTTTCCAATGCAAATAATGACAAAGCAAGGGGTGTTATATGGCTTGCACAAAGAAAAGGTTAGTTATCCAAAAAATCCTATATTTGCAAATAATTAACAAGAGAGCATGGCCAAGCAGTTACACATTAAGACAAGGAGTTTGATTGTCTTTCAAGGGAATATTTTTCCTCAAGCATAAGTGCAACAAATTACTAGCCAAGTAGATCAAGGGTTTGTTTGAAATCTTCATCATAACAAGGATAAGTAATTACCAGAATGATTTTTTTATAGCGCATGAGATTCAAGTGTAATAAAGGGCATCTTCTAATTGAAATATATTCTTAGAATATTTTGAGTGAAAGAGTTATATAAAAAGAGAGCTTGTCCTCTTTTCAAAGGTTATTGTTGGTTGTTGTTATTTTTAGGTCTTAGGCTCTTTCAAATTTTGATATCTTTGTTGTGTGATTATTGTCTCTCTTGCTAAGGTGGTTATAGTTGTACAACCATTAGCAAGCTCTAAGAGCATTATATATGTCTCCCATATCAAAAGAGCAAACTTGCCATGCTATTCCCCATGGTGGCATTATGAAACAATTGTGTAACATTTCTTTGCAATTTAATAAAAATACATGTAATTTTTGATATATTTTATCAATGAAATGCATTAAAATATTCTTCATGCACTGCTTATTAGGTATTTAGTTTTATGCTTATCAATGGTGGTAGTTATTTTGGTGATAGATCTAAGTTATAAATTTATTTATGCACTATGATTTGGGGATATGTTATTGATATTCTTTTAATGGCACCCTAGGTTTATGGATTTGATAGGAGAAAGCATTTTAAATTCTGATTGTAGTATACGCTTTAGGGTTTCAAGAATCATTTGAATATTTATGTTATGTTGGCACTAATAGATGCAACTTATTCCTATTATTTTTCTTATCTTATTTCTTAGTATTTCAACATATTTGCAAATGAATGATGTCATTTCTTGTTGAAGAATATCTTTTTATTTGAAAAACCACACCACCACACTACTCTTTATATTTACCTAACTCATCCCACCCTGTCCTACCCTACAAATAATAGACCCTGTTGTACATTATGAGTGTTATTTGACTGTAGATGGTTGAATATTGTATATCTAAAATGTTTCTATGTTTTGTGCTTTAAATATCAACATTTTAATCTTTCATTTATCCCTTTGTTGTTGATTTTTTTAAAAAATGAAGTAAGCAATCATATTTACATCTATCTTCAATAGCTTGTGTCTGGCCTAGAGAATTTGTTCAATCCATGTGATAACTCTTAACAAGTGGAGTGAGAAAATTTGGTTATGTTCTAGTCAAATTTGTGTTTCTTGTATGCCAATAATGCTCATGGATAATGAATTGTAGTATCCCTCCATGTGAGAAAGCTACCCCTTAGGGCCTCTCACCTTGGTTCAGGTAGAGCCAGAAGTAGTATGAAGCTAATCATACCCTCTATCTATGTCTTCCAGTCATTGTTTACATTTAATCCATCCTGATGCTAAACCCTTCTCTAGCTATAATGACACATTTATGAGTTTTTCATCTTTATTTGGCAAATTTCCCCAAGTGTGCAAGGCTGAGTGCAAAAGGTGTAAAACTAAGAACCAACACTTTGCTTACAGCTATAATGAAAATAATCTCTAGTATCAAAGTAATATCCATCATATGCTCTCACCTTGTCCAATCAAGATCTTGGTAATCATAAAGTGGTAATAAGGTGACAACATCTATTTTTTCCTCAATCTATCCAATTTTATTTTCAATATATTTCCCTTTAAATTATAAATTATTTTTTGACAGTTTCAAAACTAACAAAAATTTATCATTTTGGATTAATTGGTTAACATTTTTTCCTATTTTTAAAGAGTGACAGGGTATGCACCCAAAAAATAATCCATCAAAAAATATAGTATACAAATTTGTACTCCACATAACTTTCACTACAAACTATGATTGACAAGAGGAAAGAGGAACTGGCGAGCGACTTGGCTTCATCATAGCAGGATATGTTGTCCTACATGCTTTGTAACATAGATGAGCATGGTAATACATTGATAGATGATGACATTATGGACAACATTATGCTCATGTTAATGGCCAATCATGACACCAGTATCACCATGTTAATGCTAATCATAAAGAATATGTCTCTCAATCCACATTCTGACTGTCCCATCCTCCAGGGTATAATAATAAGCTCAGATAAGATTGCAGTGTTTTTTGAATATTATGTACATGTTTTTTGTTACAATTTTGTACACTATAATTTAATATTTATGGATGGTGATTCAAGTATGAAATATCTACTAAGCTCACATTTGTTTTATTAGTTTTATGATTCTTAGATATCTAGATAAGATTGTTTAATTTTCAAAGCAACTGAAAACCATGAAAGCTGCTACATTAGAAAATGAAGTATACATGGAAAGATTTTAAAGACACAATTAGACTTCATCCTCCAGCCAAAGGTACATGGTGCAAGGCCATCATAGAAAATTCAAAGTATTTTGGTGATCCAAAAAAATTTATCAGACCAGGTTTGAGGGGAAGGGCCCTACACCTTACACATTCATACCTTTTGTAGGCAGGCCTCGAATGTGCCCAGATAATGAATTCACATGGATGGTAATACTCATGTTTATCTATAACATTTTTAAATTGTTTGAATTGGATTTGGTATATGTGAATGAGAAGGTGACTATTGATCTGTTTCCTACCCCTGTGAATGACCTACCCATCAAGCTTCGTGAAAGAGGTGCCTAGCTGAAGTAAATTTTAACTATTTTCAAAGTCTTATGTTCTCATGTTAGTTAATTCCTTAGAATTATTAAGAGACGTAAAAAATTGTAATTCCTATTTTCAGTTTGATGTGTTAGATGTGATGTGTACCTTGGGGTGTGATTTCTTCCATTTTGTGTATAATTAACTGTTTTGTTTTATTGATCTTTAAATTTTTTATTTTTTATTTGTTTTAGACTATCATATTTATTATTTTTCTCTCTACATACCAGAGTCTTGCATGTATGGACTTGGAACTACCACCCTTGTTTAAATTTAGTTTTAGCATTCAAAAGTGGATAAGAGTTAATGTATTGAATTTTTATTAGTTATTTTTTTAGTCATAAATTCTTGTGTCAGTTTAGGTCAATAGTCTTTGTTGTTAGCAGAATCATTTTATGTCCTCAAAAGTGTCATCATTAATTAGAGTCTAATGTATGTCATATTTTTTCATAGTCAAATAAAAATAATCTTGATGTGTTATCAAAAGTATGTTTGCTTAAAAATGTCAAAAAAAAATCCTCATGGACACATTTTTGATGGAAGTTAATGTCTAATGAGTTTGTCAATCTTGGGGATTCCTTCTTATATAATTCATACAAATGACTTCAAATTCAAATCAACTGATTAAGGAGTAATATATTGGAGGATGGAGGCCATGGAGGAATGAGTTCAAACAATGACATCTCATTAGCCACTAGCGATGGGGTCATCCTAGGATGTAGTGGCATCTTTGTTTTTGTATTTTGTCTTATATGTTGTGTTAAAATAAATATTTTGTTATGTTGACATGTGTGAATAACTTCTATTGAAAAATAATCTTGATTTTTTAGTGTACAAGAAAAATTTAAAGGTAAACTCAATATGGATTGTTGTCCAAATAGTTTAGGAGTTTGTGAATCTTAAAATTTTAGAATTTAGGAGTTTGCCGAAAGTGGTCTTGGAACTGTCTCAAGAATTCAACTCAAGAACTACAATTTCATGAAGGTTAAGAGACAACTTGATGGAAGTTGTATTTGGTCCAAAGAAAATTTTCATAAAAAATCTTATATTGGATATAACTGTTTGCCCATGTTTGCACTAAAGGAGGGCAATGATAGTAAAATGTTATTTAGTGCTCATATTTGTGTGAGACTATATGTTTGTAAATAAGTTTTTTATGTGAAATAATTATTAATATTTATTTAACCCATGTGGATAGGTTTAAAAGAGATTAAAGTGTGATTTAGTTTGATCCTAAGAGATCTCATGATAAGCTAGAAATCCTTATGTTTAGGAGTGCAACTAGTTATATATTAGTATGTTTTATCTATGATTGAATATTGAATAACTATTGTGGTTTATTAGTATCAAAATGACCTAAATATTTTAATAGGAAGACCCCCTAATTATGTTTATATCCTATCCATAGGAAACCTTAGGCCATTTATTACTTATGGTGCATTAGTAATTGCTTATCTCCAAGACATTACTCAAAACTAACCTAAAATATGGGTCAATGGATTAAGATTATGGTTATCCTCCCTAGTTGGTGTTCTCAGACACTGAGTTGGCACTATTTATAAATGATATACCTTTGAATGTAATCCCAAGTTCTATGGACCTTATAAGGCTCTTTAACAAATTGCTCTTGTCCCATACAACTGATAACTTCCACCGTATTTGCATATCCATCCATTCTTTCATGTCTCATGTTTGTTTCAAGTCTATGGGTATAATGTCACAACTCAGACATTACTTCTTGACTTTGATGTAAAAGACTCACTCCTTCTTGAACCTAAAGCTATTATAGATATGTGATCCCATCAAATTTTTAATCAAACCATCACCAAGGTTATAGTCTAGTGACATGGGATGTAACTAGAAGATGTGAGTTTGGAACCCCACCTTCGACTTAAGAAATAGTTTCCTCATCTTCAACTTTGAGGGAAAATATTTTTAAGGGTAAGCACATGTTAGGACCCCGTTTTCCAAAATCTATATTTTTTAATTTTATCATTAATAAATTGATTTGAATTGTTGGTTAATGCAAAAGATTCACTATTTGCCAATTTTTGATACTCATGACAATTTTCTCAATTTCTAGCTTTTTACATGAAATTGACTTATTTGGTTTAAAATCAGGTTCAACATTGATTTAAAAAAACAAGTAAATAAATATACATAGATAAAATTCTAACCAATTTGATAACAGAGTTTGCCCTTTGGGGCGCTATGTAAATGGGTCTAAAAAGTACTCAAACCAATATGTTAAAGGGTGAAAAATACACTTTTCTATAATTTTTACACCAAAATATGATTTTAGTCCATAAATATAACCTTTACTCTACCTTTAGGAAGTCTATGCAATAATCTCATCTATGTAAATTTCTCTTTCCTACATAAAAAGATAATTACTTATTTTTTACTTACTAACCTTTAATTGACTTAAAAAAACAAGTTTTCCTCTATGCCTTTTTTACAAATATAATAATGGGGCCGATGCACAAAGTTGGGGGACAAAATTTTTGACATTCCCCCATCTTTCAAATTTTATTTACAAAGAACATACACCTTTTTTTTTAAAAAAATTAGGCTTAGGCTCATACCCAAGCCTCAAGGGCATACACCCTTTTGCAAAGGGTGTACGCCATTTTAATTTTCTCATGTTATTATGTATATAGCTCAAACCCATGGTTTACATCATTCTAATTTTTTCCTCTCTTTACATTTGTCAAATGTAGATTCATCTACGTTCTTTGGAGTTGCATCTTGCCAATAGAATTTGGCATTCAGGTTACTACAGGTAAGGTATGTTGATTTTTTAATTTTATTTTTTTATTTCTATTTATATTCATTTATGTAAGTAGGGTTTTGAATTTAGGTTTGCATTATATTATATTGCATTGCTTAAAAAGCTTGTATTTCTATTTAAATCTAGATACACAAGTTTGATGGATCGATTGCATGAAGAAAATGCTAGACAAAACCCCGAATAGTTTAATTTTGAATAAAAAGAAGTTCAATTTTATAAACAATATAATTTAAAATTTCAAAAGTTACAAATAATCATAAATAGTTTGCATCACTCTTTAGCTAGTAGTGCACACATTTCACCTGTCAATACACTAGAGACTATTTTTAATGAAGTGGAAAATGTAACTTCACAACTTGATGCAATATTGCATCAAAGAGAGGCCATAAAATAACTTTATTCTAAAAAATTATTATATGATTATGTTTAAAAAAATGTGTGCACTTTATTTGTTAATCTTAAAACCAACCATCCTTCACCAACAAATATCAAACATATTAGTATTGATTGGTGTGTTCATTAGGGAGATGAAAAAAAGCTTTTGGGATAGGTGGTGGATGGTATTTGATGAGACTCCATACAATAATAATGAGGTTCCTGTATAATTTTTAAGAAACTTGTATTATGAGTTTGTGTTGCAACAAATATAAACCGTTTTCATTTGATGGCCTCCTAAAGTAGGGAATGTGGGTCTTCATTTGATAGATTGAGTGCTAGGCAAGACCAAAACCACCATAATTGATCTTAAAAAATATAAAGACATTATCACATGCATTTATTCCTAATTTTTTTTATCATAACGTATATATGGATATACTTGAGGTAGTTATGAGTATAACACAATTTATAATTGAGTATGGTATGAATACATTGAAGACCTCTACTCAGCCTATAGGTGGTGCTAGTGGTAGTGGCATTAGCGGTGTTCGTGGTAGTGGTATTGGTGATAGTGGTAGTGATAGTAATGGTTTTGGTGGTGTTGTTATAGGTGTTTTTATCCCTCTTCGTACACATTTTATAGTTCCTATGCATCGTTTCACATCATGTGGAAGTGTACATGACCTACTATTCAAGTGCAATATACATAAAGTAAGTTTATGAATAATAGTATGTAAGAGTGTATGCCACTTATATATGCTTCAAAAATGCATGAAACTATCATGTTAGAGCATATTCCACTTGTAGATGCTTTAATATTGAATGACATTAGTATTCCAAACACTATGCTAGATGTACTAACTTTAATGACTCCTATTAGGATATGCTAGCTTGTTGTGTAAGATTTATTTATTTCACCATCTTTATTTGATACACATGTTTAATTTCAATTATAGTTTTTTTTATTTTTGTAAAATAATATTAAGTTTACTTTTTAGTATATTTTTACTTAATTGACTGTTTTATTTGACTGAACTTGTAATTTTTTGTTTGTATCAATGATTGGTAATATTTTGGGTAGCTCAGTAAGCCTTGAATCTATTGTAGAGGCCATAATTTTCATGGGTGTACCTTACACATAGGTTCAAAAAAAATTAATTTACATATTTATTTATGTAATTTATTGTCCTTTGAACAGAAATCTATGTTTCAAGATATATATTATAGTCATAGATTTTTATCATGTTCATTGGGTTCACATATTATTTATTTATTAGTTTTATAGATGATGAGGGATGATATGGTCACCCCTCATGGATGATAATAAGGATTTTTTGATGTTACAACTATATCAAAGGATCCACTATCTCTACAGCAGATCATTATTCAGGGATGGAGACTGGTAAGAACATAGTAAAATTGCTTTTAGCTTTAAGCAATGATATTCTATGTCATATTTACATAATTATATGTGCATTTAGATCTAATTATATATATATGATCTATAATATTCTCCATTGAGTGTATATGTGGTCTCATATCCCTAAAAAACTATTTAAATGGAATATGGTGAGTGTAGAATCATTGTACAAAAAAAATTATTTAAAATTTATCAACTTTTCAATATACAATTTTAATGCATTAAGTTTTATATGTCATATGTTATGAAGACATAATAATATTTAGTGGTTGTCGATGAAATAATGCATGATTAACATGCTAAGACGAGAGTCTTACCTCATATTGAGGCATCCAGCACCCTTGACTCTACATCTATGCCAACAAAACATAATTTATTTGGAAATAATGAGGAAAAAGAGAGCTAGTTGTTGTGTTAGGGGCCTAGTTATAGGAGCAATCGATTTTGTATGATGATATGGACCACATTGTATATGCCTATATGACACTTTTTATCTATGTATATGTTATGGTCTATATTTTTTTTGATATATGTCCTATTATTTATATTGAATTATGACATATAACTTTGCATGTATCACATACATATTATTTGATAATATGATTCTTTTGTCTATACATATTTTCTATTTTGATCATTTAATGTTTACATATATTATTGGTTAATGATAATTATTACTTCATATGGGGTTAAGAAAATTCATATTATTCTCTAAGTTAGGTGCTTCGCCATTATGTATATTTTACATTAACATGTGATATTTACTAAATTTACTTGTTTCATTTACATTTAAATACATATCAATTTGCAATTGTGATGTAAGTGAACTTTTGATTAATTTCATGAAAGTAAATATTATAATTTATACTTGATCAAAGTTGTTAGGAGGTTTAGTGATATAGGATCAATTTACTACTTACTTATTTCATTTACATTTAATTACATATCAATTTGAAATTATGATATAAGTATACTTGTGATCAATTTCTGAAATGTAAATATTATAAGTTGTTCTTGATCATAGTTTCTAGGAGGTCTAGTGATGCAGGAGAAATTTAATATTTAATTGTTTCATTTATATTTAATTAAATATCAATTTTCAATTATGATGTAAGTGGACATGTGATCAATTTTAGGGATGTAAATATTTTAAGTTGTACTTGATCATAGTTGTTAGGAACATTAGTGATGATGTAGGAACATCTTGCAAACATGTAATAAGGTCTTTTTTAAAGTGTCTTAGAGGTCCTATATGTTACATTTACTCAATAGGAGACCTCACTTGGCATTCAAAGAGTGAAATATAGATCCTAGATGTTACTTTGGTCTTTTGCCACCAAAAGTTCAATTTGAATTTTCAAATATGAATATGTAAGGTTGTGGATAAATTGTAATGTTTTGTAAATTATTAAGATTATAATAGGTTTATAATGGTTTTGTATGTGTCTATAATGGGTTCTAACTATCTTGAATATTGTATTTGTCTATAGGGTCTTGAAGATCATAGTTGTCCATAGGCTGTAAAAATAGTTTGTTAGTCAACTTGCTAAAGAAAACCCAAGCAAATAAAGAAGAATTTGAGACAAGTTTAGCAAATTATTAAGTTTAGTTTGGTTTAAAAAAATAAAATATACATCCTTCCTTACTAATTTGAGACATAAAATGATTAATTTAAGCTTAATAAGGACACGAATCATCATTAACAAGGTTAGAGAGAGTGACACAAAATGTACTACTTCATAACAGGGTCTATAATGCAAAATTTATTGTTATTAGAAGACATATATTACATTAATATTGTGTAATAATGTTTTTAATTTCATTAATTAAGGTGATTTAACCAATTTTGGATTGAATTTGTGCTCAAGTTGAAGTTCTTTCATTAAAAACTTTGTATACCTTGTTTTATCTATATATATAATCTTTTTAGCTACTTGAAACTCATATAAATTCATGCATGAGTAAAAATTGAGGATTCTAATAGATAAAGGCATATCCCAAGAATATATTATAAGTGTTATATTTATCCATAACATTTTATACTTCATGAATCATTTTTTAGAAGCTCCTAGCTTCTAAGAATAGTGAGAAACCCTAGTTCTAGGGTTGAAAAGACAAAAATGTCAATATATATCTTTTTGACCCTCAAAAAATCACCAAAATTGGTGGATGTCTAGACAAAGTAGTCTATATAATGATAAAAAATATTTAGTCTAAATGAGAATTTAAAATAGCATTTATGACCGACTAAGTTTATGAAAACCTTAATATCTTAATGTTTTTGACAATGAGAAAAGACTTTTGCCTCAAAATTTTCAAATTCAAGTCAAGAATGGTGAAGTAATTTTTGTAAAACCTTTTTAATTTCTATACAAACTTCCTAGTGGATTTATTTACATTTGGAAATGATAATTTTGTGTTTTGACCTATTAATAGCGATTAGGCCTACTAGGTGTAAAATAGGGTTTTGTGTATAAAAAGATATTTACTTTTATTTGTAACCAATGAGATCCTATAAATTTTGGTATGTATATTTTATTTTGATTAAGGTATGTGTTAAAATTGGTTTAAATCCCCAAAACATCTTTTAGCTTCTGTTATTGAAGACTGAGTTTTAGATTACCTATACTTGTCTATTTTTCAAGACAATCAAGTAAGGATTATGGTGAGATTTGTTTAAAATGATGTAAAAAATTTAAGTGGAGTATTTATTCCATTTTTTAATGTTTAATAACCTTAATAAAGTATATTTCAGAGTGTGTGAAGGTGGATTTAGTATTTTGACTTAGTGAGTGATCTATTAGGCCTAGAAGCCTAAAACATGGTTTTAGAGTTTTGGACCTAATCTCTTAAGATAACAACAATTCAAATTGGTTTATTATTCATTTAAAACTAATAATTTAATCTTAAATACTTACCAAAACCATATATATTGATAAAATATTTAAAAATTAAAATATAGTCATCTATACAAAGAAGAGCATTTGAAAAAAATGGAGTTAAGAAAAACTTTCTTCTACAGATTAAGTACACTTCAATAGGAAAAAATAAAAATTATTCTACAGGAAAAGGTAAGTCTTCCATAAAAAATAATAAAATGGGAAAAAATAACTTGGCTAAAATATATTCCATATTTCTTCCATAGAAAATATGTTGGAGAATTAATCTTAATTTGAATCCTTATAGGTTTTTAAGGTTATTATAAGTATTAGTTATGCATGCAGTCATTATATTTATAAATATATTTTATTCTTATCTTTATGAGGTGTCACTCACCTCATCAATCTACTTTTTATATTTAGAGTTACTTGCATGTAATTATCTCATTCCCACATGGCACACACTTCCCTCTCTTTGTAATAGATTACAACATAAGTGGCATACACTTGGAGGGCTTGTAAAGTAATAATGGGGTTGTATGTAACTCTATTTTCCTCCTCTATCTCTATAAAAAAGATATTTCTCTCCTCTTTTTCTCACTAAAAATTTGTATTCCTCTTTCTTCTTATCTTGTACTCTTGATTCAATCTTATACTTGTGGAGATTTTGACTACAATCCTTCTCATAATATCATGTAGGTTTTTCTTTGATACATTCAGTTTTTCACTTTAAAATATTATCTAAACTTATAGTTTTCACCTTGAGAGGTAACTTAGCTTCTTTCTTATTTTAATTTATACACATTCAATGTTAATGATAATTGTTCTTGGCATAGATCTTTTCATGGTATCAGAGCTATGATTATCTTAATGACATTTTTTGGAAATGTGCAAATTTTTTAAGGATAATTTCCAATTTTTTTTTCAAAGTATCTAACATTTTCTAATATTTTTAAATCTATTTATTTTTATACTTCTTTTTAGTGGCTTCTAACTCTTTCTTCTAGGTTTTTTAGGCATATTATTATTTTTTTAAAACTCTCTTTTATCCCTTTTAAAATTTGGATTTTTTTAGTTATTTTTTATAAATATTTTAGTTAGTTCCTTTTAATGAGCATTAAAAAAAATTAATATTTCTATTTCTCATTAATTCATCTATGTGTGATATTTATTTTTTTTGCAGATAATTGTTTTGTGGTGCTTAGACCATTCTTCAATCTTAACAATTTTGTTACAAAATTTACTTACTTAGATTTAGTTTATTCTATTCATTATATTTAATTTTTTAGATAATATGGTCTATTTTTGTGTGAGGTCTTTATAGAATCAATATTTTTTTTTGGAGAAGATTTTTTTTATTACTAGCTCTTTTATCCATGCAATCTCTCGCGTCAAAGCTCCTTCTAAACTATTTTTTAGTAGATATTTTTTAAGTTTTTTTTAACTATTAGATATCCTATCTATCTAACCTTTCCATTGCTCTTGCAAGCTTTCTATATTTTTAAAAAAAAAATAATAATAATTTCACATAATCAAAAATTTGTCTGTTTTAATCCTTTTACTTGCTTATTTCATTTTACTTGCTTATTAAAAGTAAAGTTTTTTAACCACACCAAATAATTTTGTCAAAAAAAAGTTTTAAATTAGTTTTTATTTATTTTTTAAATTAGTATTTTGGTGTCAACTTACATTTACAAGATAATTTATAATTTTATGTAAGTTCATTTTCTAAATTTTATTGAATTTGTTTTTAGAAATTGCAGTGCATTATTATTTTTTAAACATATTTAAAAATAGATTTCAAAAATGTAATTTTTTTGGCATTTAAAAATGCTTCACATTAACTTAATTTGAAAAATTATGAAATTATTTCTCTTAAGACTCAAATTTATAGTCAAAATATTACAATTCTTGCTTCACAAAACTCTTTTAAATCAAATGCAGAGAAAATGCAATCATCTATTGATGCTCTTAATGATACATTTGTATATTTTTCTAATATTTATACCTCTATTGTTGATAAATATCATTTTAATTTTAAATAAATTGAACCTTATGTACACACTCCTTATACCAACCCTAGTTTAAAAATCATGCACTCTATGGGTTATATGAGTGGTGGGCTTGGTAAGTTTGAAACATGTATTATTGAACCTCTTTTGAGTAAATCTAATAGAAAATGTAAAGGTGTTACATATAATGATTCACATACTTGTAATAAAAATTTAACATCCTATTGTCCTCCACATCAAAGGACTTATGATGCAACTTATTTTGATTATATTATTTTTCATGCTCATGTTTTAGTTAAAAAAGTTAAACATTATGTGCATTGTGAAAAATGCAAGCATCATATATATAAATAATGAAAATCATATCTATGTAAATCATGTGGTAAATTTATGTATGATATTTGTCATTGTTGAAAAATAATTAAATCTCCTACCTCTAAGGTTAAAACTATTTGGATTCCTAAATAAAATGAATCTTATAAATACTTTGATATGTCTTCTTATGATAACTATTCTAATACTTCACGCATTATATATTTTGTAAGTGACACAGCTTATTTATATCTATTTTGTTTAAAATCAATATCTTATACATTCCTTTCTTTTTAATGTAAAGGATATATACTTTATTTAGACTTTTTGTGACTAACTTATTTTCATGTAGGTTTATGCACTTTATGTTAGAATTTGTCTTTACTCAAATTTGCCTCATTGTACATCTACTTTGACTATGTATATAGATCATATTTTTGGCATATTAGTTACTTAAATTGAAATATTAGAGTTATCATGTTTATCTTTTAGGTTTGTGATCATTGCTCTTTTTAGTTGGTATTTGTTCCATGACAGATTGACCACCTTATTAGAAGAGGATTTTTGAAGATTCATGGTGATCACACTTTTTTTTATGAATTTTGGTAGCACCTTCTCTTCTTTGTTCTATCCTATTTTTTTCAATTCGTATTGAATGAAGTCTATATTAAGGGTGAGTATTATGTAATCTCAACTCCCTTCTTTATTTGTAAAATATTGTCTCTACTTTTATAACCCCAAATTAAACCTAAGGGGGAGTGCTAGAGAATTAATCTTAATTTGGGTCCTTATTATAGGTTTATAGGCTTATCATTTCTTAGTTATGTATACATTTATTATATTTATAAATATATTTTTTTCCTACCTTTATGAGATACCACTTGCTTCATCAATCTACTTGTTGGATTTAGAGTTACTTATATTTAACTTCCCCTTCCTCACATGAAACACACTTCTCTCTCTTTGTAAGTGATTACGACATAAGTGGCATATATTTGGAGGGATTGTAAGGTCATCATGGGGTTCTATGTGAATCAGATTTTTCTTCTCTAGCTCTATAAAATAGATCTCCCTCTCCTATTTTCACCACTAGAAAGTCATATTCCTCTTTCTTATTCTCTTGTGCTTTTGATTCAATATTGCACTTATACAACTTATGGTTGCAAGAATTATAATAAGATCATGTAGATTTTTCTCTAATATATTCATTTTTTGACTTTAAAATCTTGTCTTAACTTGTGGTTTGCACCTTGAGAGGTAACTTAGCTTAATCTTTGCTTTTATTTCTACACTTTCAATTTTATTGATAATTTTTTATTTTGGCATTAATCCTTTAAAAATACTAAGCATATCTATTTTATCCATACCTAAACCATAGATTTTATTACTTATGTATTTAGTCCCTAAACTGTTGTATCCATCACATTTTCCATAGTAATATGTTTTAAGATTTATTTGACTTATCTATAAAATATACTAAGAAATTCTCTTCAAAATGGGGTATAAAATATAACATAACCAAACATTTAAATGATTCCCCAACTCAAAGAATGTGTTCAAAGTTAAAGATTAAGAAGTACCAAAGATCATCAAGTGATGCAGGAACATCAATCATCAGGCTGTATATAGAGTATTTTTAGTAATAAATTGTCAATCATGGATTCAAGTTGTTTTTAATGCCTAAACACCTTATCTTGCATGTTTCAAGCAATTCAAATCTTTAGATGAGCCATCAAACCTTCCTCCAAATTAATTCATGCATTGAAGTATAATCATGAGGGATAGAGATTTGTCGTTAGCTCTTACACATGCATGAATGAGTCTTTTAAGAAAACCTATGAGGATTTTCTCTAACTCAAGATAGGTGAGACATGGAAATGAGGTTTAGCTCATAGCCAAATCTCTTATAACAAGCCAAAATTGGTCAGTAGGGACTGTATACTATGAATCGTTAGCCTAATCGATTAAACATTTATGCAAACATGTCTAAATGGGAATTTTAAGGATATAACAATCATTTTTTGGTCTCAATTGGGCCCTAAGATTTAAGGTTTTAGTTGATTAGAGACATCTCTTAAGAGAATCCACTCATCTCTGAGTGTACAAAATGAGTGAACTTTTATTACACATTGCAAGATAACTATGAAGACTAGAGATAATCCTTCAACTTCTACACGTGTATGAATAAATATTCTAAGAAAGCTTAGGAGGATTTTATATAAATTGATATATATGAGACATGACAATGAGGTTTCTCTCATGATTAAATATCTTAGAATAGGCAAAACATTGGTTAGTGGGGGTCGTATACTGTGAATCATTATCCCAATAGATGAACCATCTATGCAAACACATCTATATGGACATTTTAAGGTTAGAACAACCATTTTTTGGTCTCAATCAAGATTTGAGAACTAAAATTATAGTTGATTAGATTCATCCCTTAAGATAATCCACTTGTCTCTGAGTGTGAAAAATGAGTGAAATTTCATAGATAAATTATAGGATAACCATGACAAGTATAGATGAGTCATCAAATCCTACACATGAAAAAATGAGTCATATAAGATAAACTAGGAATATTTTACCTAACTCAATATGGATGAGATGTAGCAACAAAGTTTCTCTAATATCTAATCTCTTAGAATGGGCCAAAATTTGGTTAGTAAGGGTCATATAATGTGACTCATTAGCCTAATAAATTAACCATATATGTAGACACATCTAAATGGGATTTTTAATGTTATGATGATCATTGTCTATTCCTGGTCAAGCTCTAAGAGTGAATGTTGTAGTTGATCAGATAGATCCCTTAAGAGAATCCAATCATCCATATGTGTGTAAAATTAATGAACTTTCATCATGCATTATAAGAGAACCATGAAGGATAGATATGAGCTATCAATTATTACACATGCATGGATCAGTCTTCTAAAATATCAAAGGAAGCTTTTATTTGACTTGATCCAAAAAATATGTAGTAATGAGATTTCTCTCATGGCCAAATCTATAAGAATAGACTAAAAATTTGTAGACAATGGCCACATATTGTGACTCATTAACCCAATCAATGAACCATTTGTGTAGACATGTCTAGATGGGCATTTTAAGGCTATAAAACCATTATTTATTCCCATTTAGGCCCTAAAAGTAAATGTTATAGTTAATCAAATGCATCCCTCAAAATAAAAATGAGAGATAGACATGAATAGTTAGATATTACATGTTCATAAATGAGTCCTCTAAGAAATCTTGAGAGGATTTTATCTAACTCAATCTAGATGAGATGAAGCATGGAGGTTTCTCTCGTGGCCAAATATCTTAGAATAGGCTAAAAGTTGGTCAATAAGGGATGTATACTATACTTGTTATCCCAAATGACGAACCATCTATATGGACACATCTAGATGAGCATTTTAAGGTTATAATGACCATTCTTTAGTGTCACTTAATCCCAAGGAGTGAAGTTTGTAGTTGACATGACACATCTCTTAAGAGAATACACTCATCCTTGAGTATAAAATGAGCAAAATTTTGTCGTGTATTACATGAAAATTGTGAGGGCTAGAGATGATCCATCATCTCCTACATGTGAAGGTATTAGTATTTTAATAATCTTAGGAGGATTGTTTCTAACCCAAACCATATGAGATGTGATAATGAGGTTTCTCTCATAGCCAAATCTCTTAGTATAGGCCAAAAGTTAGTCAGTGAAGGTCATATATTGTGATTATTAGCCCAATCAAAAAAATATCTATACAAACATGTCCAAATGGGTAGTTTATGACTATTAAAATTATTGTATAGTCTCAGTCACACCTTAAGAGCAAAGGTTTTAGTTGATCAAACACATCCCTTAAGAGAATCGACTCATCCCTTGGTGTGCAAAATGACCAAACTTCCAGTGTACATTGTATGAGAATCGCGAGGGATAAAGATGAACTGTAAACTTCTAAAAATTCACATATGATTTTTATAATAAATTTTAGGATGATTATCTATAACTTTATTATAACAAGATGTGATAATGAGGTTTTATTTTAAGCCAAATCTTTTAAAATGGTCTAAAATTTGGTCAGTGGGGGTCCTATACTATGACTCATCAATCCAATCGATGAATCATCTATGAAAACACATATAGATAAGAATTTTAAGGATATAATAGCTATTGTCTAGTCTTGATCAAGCCCCAAGAGTGATTATTTTATTTTATTAGATACATCCCTTTAGAAAATCCACTTGTCCTTGAGTGTGCAACATGAGTAAACTTTCATCACACGTTGCAGAAGAATTGTGAGGGCTAGAGATGAACTATTAGCTCTTGCACATGTGTGGATGAGTACTAAATTATAAGAGGATAATCTCTCCAACTCAATCTAAATTATATGTAGTAAGACAATTTCTCTCATAACTAAATCTCTCATAATGGACCAAAGTTGGTCAGTAGGAGCTGTTTATTCTAACTCGCTAGCCAAATTGACAAACCATTTATGTGGACATGTCTAGATGAGCATTTTAAGGCTAAAATGACCATTTTTTAGTCTTCATCACACATTGAAAGTGAATTTTATATTTAATCATATGCATCCCTTAAGATAATCCACATGTCTCTGAGTGTCCAAAATAAGTAAACTTCTATCGTGCTTTTTAGGATAAATATGAGGGCTAGAGATTATCTATTAAGTATTACACGTGCACATATGAATATTATAAAAAATTAAAGGAGGATTATCTCTAAATTTATCTAGATAATATGTAAAAATGAGTTTTTTTTGTAGTAAAATCTCTTAGAATAAGCCAAAAATTGGTTAGTGGGGGTCATATATTCTGACTCATTAGCTTAATCAATGAACCGTCTACATGAACACATCAAGATAGGAATTTTAAGGTTAAAATAAATTTTAGTATTGATCACACCCTAGAAGTGAATTTTTCAATTGATCAGCTACATCCCTTAAGAGAATCCACTCATCCCTGATTCTGTAAACTAAGTGAATTTATATTGCACATTGTAGGAGAACTATGAGTGATAGAGACAAACTATCAATTCCTACATGTGCATGGATGAGTCCTTTAAGAAATTATAGTATGATTATCTATAACTCAATTCATATTAGATGCAATAATGAGGTTTATCCCATAACCAAATCTCTTAGAGCAGACCAATAGTTGGTCAGTGGAGGCTTTATATTCTAACTCGTTAACCCAATCAACGAACCATCTACACAGACATATCTAGATGGGTGTTTAAATGCTTGAGATGAACTGTCAACTATTACACATACATGTATAAGTCCTCTAATAAATATTTATAGGCTTATCTCTAATTCAAGACCATAATTAAGTCATATATAAGAATATTTTCATGTTTTATTGAAATGACAAATAGAGAGAAGGTAAAAACCTATTTGCTTAAAGAAGAGAACATTAATATGAATTTTTTTTTGGATTCTATTTTTTTCAATAAGATAATATTATCTACCCTTGGCACCAACCATGTGAAGGTGGAAGCTCATCTAGTGCCACTGATCTACATTAAAATTGTTAGTAGAAAGATTAAATATAAATAAACACATAATTATAAAATAATAAAAAATTAAAATATATTAAATCAAATAAATTTAATCTATTAATTTTAAACACAAGATAAACATACCAATTTAATATAGTGTACCTTCAAGATCATCTCTGTTTGCAAGTGTTTCAAGAATTTCTTTGTGGTCAGATTCACACACTTTTCACAAAGTTGTATTGTGGGGATTTACATAATATTTTATCATTTAAATATGTGTAGTAATAACGAAATTTGAATAATGAATCACCACCCTATGTATTTCAAATTCCTCATATGAAAATTGTTTTATTTTTCTATGATAGTACCTATGAAGCTTGGTTCTAGTAACTACTAAGGATCCAATGGGATAAATTAGCTCTTATCCATCCATAAAATTTGTGGTTAATTTTTTTATAACTCTACACAATGATGCAAGTAGTTGTTTGTTAGCTCATCATTCTCCTTAGGTGAAATGACTATAAAAACATGCCCTACATTTAAAGTATAATCAAATTATAAGCACATCTAGGAAAAAATAAAGATATCACTAATATCTAACTAATGTTATATGTTTAATTAATTTATAAATTGTACCTAGTTCGACAAGATCTGAGATGTGGTCAAAGTCAACTGATGATGTGAGTTCATGATTGATAAATTTTCAAAGTGAATGGTTACTCTCTATAAGTGATATGGGTTTATAATACCATTTTTCAATCCATTCTTTTGATTGGCATTCATTCCAATTAAATTCCATACATGTGGAATAAAAACATGCCATATCCCTAGTATAAATAGTCTATGAACTTAAATTTGAGATTTGAATGGAGTGGAACACACTCAATCTAGGTACTTTAATAAAATATTCATACATTGTCTTATGTTATTCCTCTATTGACCAAAATAATCTTTGCATATGAGAATGTTTATTTGATCCATGACAAATATCTTCATTACACCAACTCATAATACTTGCAGCATCAATCAAATTAGCACCATCCTTGTGCTTTATCTAATCTCTTTCAAAAGATATTTTTACACATGTACATTCACCATCATGTTCTTTTTTTCCATGCCAACCTCAAATAATCTCTAAAAATATTGAATTCCATTATTTCTATATGTTCTACTTAATCAAAAAAATATTTGATAATTTTTAAACTGCCCTATATAATTAACTGACCAAATGTAGTGTGTATAAAACATAATTTCTCTTGAATTTATATTGATATAAAATATGTCAAAATAACCTTGGACAAGCTCTAGAGAATGTGATCTATCATATCTCATATAAAAGTGGCACTCCCTCAAAATCTTTCTATTATCATCTGTGCTATGATGTTCATGTCTAAATGTACTATGAATAAAGAATTCCAACTTGAATTTAATTATAGTATTGGAATTGAAGCTCACTTTGTGGATGTAGTGTGTATTTATCATCAAATTCCATAACTAGAATAGTGGTGCGATTTAGGAAGTTTTCCTTAAATACCTTGAATTGACAATCTAACCATCTTGATTTGTGTGTGTGTGTGTGTGTCTTGCATATTGATAGATAATATTCTTCTTGAATTCAAATATGAAATTAGATACAGAAACTTTGGTCATAACAAATTCAAATCTTGATCACTCTTTTTCATATTTTAACATATACTTTATATATTTGTACTTCATATAATCAAGTAGTTGCTTTCCAAATTCATGTGAAATTTCTTCATGTATACAACTCATCAAATTTGAAAAACCACCACAACTATTACATGATCCATCTAAACATTATTTGGAAAAAAAAAATTCCTTGAGTCTTTGATAGAAAAGACTTTGGATTAAATCTTTTCATGTCTTAGGTGGGGAAGACACCATACATTCTTTCAAAATCTTGTCAATATGTAAAGTACAACCTATTGATGAAAAAATCAAAATGCATATAAAATTCAACATGTACTCTACATAAACATGTGGGGTGTGCTTGGTTTATTTTAACATAGAAAGGCCTCCACATTTCCAATGACCTTTCACTAATTATCAATTGACCACTAAATTGTTCAATAATTTTTTTATAAAATTTTGTTTGGGTCATGTCTAAAAAATATTTTGCATTTGGATCATGGTTTTTGAAGCCTTTTGTTATTTTACCATATTTTACATTAAATAAGACCCTTTTGTTATCATTCAAAAAAAATTCAATTAAATGTATTATTCCTTCAAATAATACCTTATCTTTTTGTGGGAGTCTACCACTAAATGCCCAATAATCTGTGAGTGATGGATCATCAAGCCTTATTCTTATTTTTATGGAATTTATTGGAGTTTTTCAATTTAAGTTCAAGGATTTAATCATTTCACTAAAATTTTGAGCTTTATATGTTGACCTACTCACTATATATTGAATTATTATTTGTCTTTCCACATTATTATCTTTTTATGACTTTTATTGCCTATTGCCTTAAATGCATTAAGTAGATTATTTACTATTGTACTATTTCTTTGCTTCATGTTGAATGTTTTCAACCCAAAATTATGCATCATAGGGTAAATTTTTTATATTTTCATTAATTTAAAAAATAGTTAAAATATTTTTGTATGGATTTTATTCTTACATGTATAGTCTCATACACATTAAGCATGATGTTGAACTAATCTTTTATACATTTTACCTTCCATAGATTCTATTATTTTCTCATCTATTTTAATCAAACACCTTGGAATTTATCTTATTATCCTTGGAAGTGTGGGTGTAGGAGCTATATTTTGTATTAAATTAGTTAGTGTTACCACTTCAGCCATAGTATGGATAATAGAGGGTTGACTATCTACATTAGACCTTACATGCAAATTGAATTTCTCTTCATTAGAAAACACATGATTTTGGGTCATTACTTTATGTTGATTATCATTGTACTCAAAAAAATTAATTATGAATGAATATTTTATTATATTGTGTTTATCTATATATCTTATCACTCATTAAAAATTCAATACTTACATGTTCTAAATTTTGAATTTCATCATACAACAAAGATTGATTGAGTTTTCTTATCTCATTTGAAGATATATCTAAACTAAATTCTATATAATATGGCATGCTATTTTCTTTTTAAATATTACCTAGTGTGAAAGAAACACCTTAACCTTGCCTAGAAGCCCTTATGGATGCTCTTCTATATGCTTGTCTTTTTTTTTCTCTTTTCTCTTCAATTTCCTCATTTGTTAGTTATTTGATTGGTATTTGATGACTTCCTAACCCCATTATTTAAATTTACCAAAATAAGACAATTGTAGATTTAAAATGGAAGAATTTGTAGTGATTCAAACAAAATAAATGAAGAATTTATTAAATTTGCATAGTTATATTAAAAAAACTATTTTATAATTTAAAAAGAATAAAACAAATGAACAAATTCTGTGGGAAGGCCAAGATAAATTTTTGAATCACAAAGGGCATAGATGCTTTTGAAATAAATCACACCCTTTTTATCCAAAAAAAAGGGCATAAATAATTAATGTGCAAAATGTTGATTTACATAGGGTGTACACCCTTTGCAAGTTTATAAAAAAAATTGGTCATTTTCCCACAAAAATTGCCTTAGTTTTGGGCCTGGGGGGTCCCAAACCTGGTCCAAACTCTATCATGAACCAAGGATAATTATAATAAATTTAAGGGTTTTTCATCTTTGTTAACATGTTTTATCAAGTAAATTTTATTATTTTTTTAAAAAATAGATAGGTTTGTAGAGAGAAATGATTAGTTTTAGAATATATAATTTTTTTAATGTTAAAATATTATTTATATTTATTTCTTAATTTCTACATAACATACGTTGTTATGGACTATATACATATTATCATAAATTCCCTTTTAAATTTTTGAATATTAATCAATTTTTTATAAAACTTATATCTCAACAATCAACACATTGCCAACTATGCTTTAAAATTTTGTTTTTCATGAATTTAAGGTCAAAAATTTGTCTTTATACCCATGCCATTTCAATTTTTCAATTGTCTTGACTTATCAAATTATTTTACAATTATATATAATAAAAAAATTAATAAAAAATATTCTTAATAATCTTTGACATTTCACCTATCCATAATATGAAGTTTTCTAAAAAAACTCATTCATTTACTCAAAATAAATATTTTTGTACACATGAAATCTCTTTATATTTTAATTAAAATGACAAAATTATTGGCATAAATTCATCTATTTCACACACTTCTATCATCTAGATATTAAAAAAATTATATATTTAGAAACTACATTTGAAATTTCATAATTCGTGTTCTTATTTCATTGTCAAATTCCTTTTGAAATTGTCTCTAACATTTTATCCAAGTTCAAATATTATAATTTTTAAGAATAAAATGTCACTTTATACCCTCTCCCCCCTTTTCTCCCCTGTTATATTGAAAATACCCAATGAGCCTTTTATAATGATTCCAAACTCCTTGTTTTATGGGTTGAAGCCTTATATTTTTACCTGGTATGTTGGGATTCAAATCCCCCTTTCATTACCTTAGTTTTAGCCTTGGATAAAGCTTCCATATATTTTAGGTAGGATTTAATCCTAAATTAATAGGGATTAATAATAATTTTTTAAATAAAAGGTTCAAAACAATATTTGCTTGAAACTCATAGCATGTATTAGGAGCTATTTTTTAATGCTCCACATGTCTAGATAGTATTCGTAAACACATCAAGCTCTGACTAGGCCACTTGTACATGCCTATTCACCATCATAATTTTACCATTGAATATTTTTTATTTCTTTGGATTTTGCTTCAATAGGCCATAACATTTGAATACAAAATTTGTTTGATTCCATTTAAACTACATTATAAATTTCTTAAGGAGACATTCAATATGTAGATAGTTTCATAAAAATTGTAGACCATATGATCAGATCATTTTGGGGATCCTCTCGGGTCACTCATTTTTACTAAAAAGTTTTTAGACCACCAAAATTCTAGGTTTTATTTTAAAAATAAGTGAGGGTATAAATCCCTCACTTTTTTGATTTCCATCCACCTTGCCTTACCTGGATTTATTCTTTTTAGGTCAAATAATAGGTATTCAACATCTTCTCTTCATGATGTCCTTGTATTCATATCAAGGATCATGTCTTCCTATATATCACCAATATATTAAGAATAAAATCATCTACAGAGGAAACTTGAACACTCTCACCTTGATCAATGATCATAGGTAGCTCATATAATTTCAATTTTTCCAAATTTATAACTAAATACATCTACATGTAAGATGGTAATTCCAATAATAAAGCATTATTATCAATCTTCTCCAAAAATTTAAATGGGCCATACCCAATAAGTTTAATCTTATTACCCTCACCTTTGAGGTGTTCTTTATTTATGTGAATCCAAACTATATCACCACCTTAGAAGTGATGATCAACATGATGCTTGTCATGCCTAGTCTTGTATTTAGCTTGGATCTTTTTCAACTACTATTGGATAGCCTGATGAATGTATTAGACCTTTTAGATGAATCTCTTGGCTTTGTCTTCATCTTTACTGACATGTTTCATTATTTTTTATCTAAAAGTGAATCCCAAGGGAGACTTAGGCAAATAACCAAAACAAATCTCAAAAGGAGATTTAACTATAGACGAATGTATAGCATGATTATAAGTATGTTTCACATAACTCAAGTGTTCATCCCAAAGCCTAAGATACATATTAAAATATATTTAAATAAAATGAACTAATGTATAGTTGAATAACATTGGTTGACAATTGGATTGTGGATGAAATGATCTTTTCTTGAGTTTTATGTCCATCAAGTCCCATAATGCTAACCAAAATTTCCTAGTAAATCAAGAATATTAATCAAATTTAATAGATGTGGGTAAACCAAAAAGAACCTAAACATTATTGAAAAATAAGTGTGCAATCTCCTCACCTATGATATTTTTATTATAGGGCACAAAAACACATATCTGTCTAAACCTTTCTACAACCACATACAAATAGTCATGGTTCTTTGTATACATAGGTAAGCTACATATTAAATTCATAAAAGCAATCTCCCATGGACATGTTGGTATGGGAAGTGGGGTATACAATCCTAAATTCTTATTCTTAGTATTTCTAGTGGCACAAATAATACAACCTTTTACATATTTGGATACATTTTCATACATTCGAGCCAATAAAAAAATCTTTGAAACTGTGCAACTATTTTCTAGATGCTAGAATGACTTGAAATAAGAGAAGTATGTGCTTCTATAATCATATGGAATCTTAAATATTTTATAATTCATAATTTACTAAGATGATACAATAATCCATCATGCATGTGATAGTCTAATTCTTCTACCTACTTTCCATGAGTCAAATCTTCATACACATCATTAAAATCAACATCTCTAACATATTGTTCCTTATAACATTCATGCATCAAATAAATATGTTGAAAAAGAATTGATAATATAATATGAGGTCTTAAAATCATATCAATTTCCTTTTTTGTTTATCTTTTTCATATCTGATCATGAGACATAATTGTCATAAAAACCCCATCCAATGAAGTGCCTTGATTTGTGTAGATTTGACTATGACTGAAGATATTGCAAAGTTTGGTGATCCTTGTGGATGATTGTCTATTTTCTTATTAAGTAATGCTTGCATTTTTTCACACTTTAAATAAAATCATACAACTCTTTATCATATGTAGGATATCCCATTAATGCACTTGTCAATGTTTTAGAATGGTAAAAAAATATGCTTTTACTTTTACATCAAAACTACACACATGGCATAATCACATACATCAGTTTCTATCTCAAACGGATATTGTAAATATGAAAGTTATAACACTAGGGTTATGCTTATCTTTTCAATGTAAATGATATGCAATCAATGAAAACTTAGAAATAAACTTCCTCTAATATTTTAATACCCCTAGGAAGATTCTAACTGTAGTTACGTCATTAGGATTAAGTTATTTCATTATAGATTAAACTTTAGAAGGATCAATTTTTAGTTCACCACCCCCTACTACATATCCTAATTATAGTAAAGATGTTTTACCAAATTTACATTTAGACATCTTTAGATTCAAATGATCCCTTTACAAAGTTTCTAAGACTTTCTTAATATGCTTTACATGATATTCCTAATTTTAACTAAAGATCAAAATATTATCTAAGTAGACTATTATAAAATCATCTATGAATGGCCTAAATTCATCATTAATAACCTTCATGAAAGTGGTTGGTTCATTAAAAATTCCAAAAGGTATAACAAGCCACTCAAAAATACCTTGCTTGGTTTTAGAAATTGTTTTCTAAATATCATATTCACTAATTCTAACTTAGTTATAACCATTTATCAAGTCTAGCCTATGAAATAAATATCATGTTTTAATTTATCTAATAGATCATCAATCCAAGGAAAATGTAATAGTCTTTCACTTTATTCTTTTTCAATGCTCATAAATCCATACAAATCTGATAAGTACCATCTTTCTTTCGTATCAAACCACCTAGAAACACACAAGGAGAAGTGCTTGGTAGAATGACACATCTCTCAAGAAATGAAATTACTTTTCATTTATTTACTATATACCATAGATAACATGTACATGATAATTTTAGGAAGAGGTGTATCTTGTTTTAGTTATATCTCATGTTGGATATGCCTTTTAGGAGGTAAACCTTGCGGATCCTAAAAAACATCATCATAGTTAGACATAATCTTTATTATTTCATTCTTATGTTTATGATCACATTATTTTAAATCCTTATATTTATTATAATCCTTGTCTTTTACAATCACGAGTACAAATTTCTTTATTTTGTTGAGAAGCCTTTTCATCTATTTTATAAATACAAGTGATAATTTTGCCTTTATCTGATGGGATCTTATAATGTATTCAACCCCATATTTTATAATTAAATATTTATTCTCATCCCTATATAATATTTCTTTTGTATCATACAAATAAGGAATTCCCAAAACAATACCACATATATCAAATAGAACCACATCTAAATCTACCCCATCAATGAACTTAGAAGTGTTTGTAAATATGAGCTTACATGTTATCATGACCTTCAATTTAGCATCATCACACACCCATCTTAAATGGTGTGTCTTAGGATGCAATTTAGTTCCAAGTCATGATTTGTTCACAAATACTTAAAAAATGATATTAGCTTGAGATCTACTATAAAATAGAGTGTCTATCTTAGTATCCTTATATATCACTCTAATGTTTAACAACTCAATTCTTTTATTTCATCATGCATAGATTTAGAATGTAAATAAGAATGATAAGTATAAGATTTAGTACTAGAAGAGGGAGAAGATGAATCTTGCATACCAATGGTAGTGATCTTGGTCTCATCACTAGAATTAGAGCTAAGATCTTATTGTAATTTTGAATTATTCTTCTTACCTTTCTTGTTCTTAAACCATTTTGGCCTATGTTCTAGGTAGATCTTCCAACACTTAGCATCTTCATGTCCTTCTCTCTTGTAATGAGATAAAAAGGCTCTCCATCCTTTTTCTTGATCATGAAAGTATGTTTCATCCTCCATTTTCCTTTAAATTTTATTTCAAATGGTTTAATTGGTTTCTTTGTGAAGTATTCTTTGTCCTTAGTCACTTTACCCTTTGATTCAATAGGGGTATCTTGGACACAAACTTCATCAAGATTAGTGGGGTTAAACATGAGTATTGTATGCTTAAAATAACTATGTAACCCACCAATATATTTCAAAAGAGCATATTGAGTGTAAAGAGGAATAACTAACACCAAATCCCTCTTTATAAACTCTTGCATCTAGTGTTATACACTTTGACATGTATTTTTCCTTAAATTTTTCCAATCCATATTAGCTTGTTGAATTTTGCCTAATGGATAAAATTATTTTTCAGTTCAAAAACAAAATCACTCCAAGAAGAAATAAATTTACCA
>JARHVA010000863.1:3605000-3640000 GCA_037957365.1 Torreya grandis
AGAATATTAATGATCTTGAATTCTTTTTCATAAATATGAGAGAAATATGGGGACTATAGTTGATTTGAATATCCTAAGAGATCTTTCCAATGAAAAAATCATGGTTTTCTATGATTTTTATGGATCTACTTGGGAGGATTTGAAAGAAAAATATAAGGAACCTTCCCCTAGATCTTAGGACTTTCATACTTTAAATCACCCTATTGTAAAGGATTTAAATGATGTTTTTATTAGAAAGTTAGGGGAGGATGTTTCCAACCCAAATGGTTGTACGAAGAAAGAGGGTTATTTTTCTTCATAATTCATCTTAGATCTAGATTTGTATTGTGTCCCTCTATTTAAAAAGGTAGATATTCAGATGGATTTAATTTATACAAAATGTGAGGATGTTGATTCTAGGGCTCTTGGGGAAATTACTAGGAAGACAATGGAAAGGAAAGTGTCTTTAGAAATGGATGAGGACAATTGTAAAAGTTTTCAGGTAAGTAATCTTCATTATCTTGTGAAAGGTTGGTTTTCAATTAAATTTCATTCATAAGAGGAAAGAGTTAGTATTATTTACTCTTATGTGTATATGCATCAAGGGAAAAAGTTAGAATCTATTCCTTGGTAATAATGTTGTTTTGAAGGATAATTTTAAACCTACACTTAATGAAACCTAGGTTTGGTTATACCCTTATCTCTATAAATCTATAAATTATAGGTTTTTTAACTTATTAGGGAAGCCCTAGGGAAATTTTATGAGATAAATCTAAGTTATTTAGGTAAATATGTTGATTTTTTAAGAATCAAGGTTCAATTGAACCATTTATGCGCTAGAACTAAATCTTTGATTTTGAATGTTGAGGGTAAATATATTGTTAAATTTGTGAAATTTTGAGATCAAACTAATACTTGTAAGAGATTTTGAAGTTTAGGTCATACTTATAGATCTTATGGAATGCTTGGAAAATTCTTAGATTGTCCTTTGAATTTTAATATGAGCTCTTTGTTTCCTAGGAAGAATGGATTTTTACAACCAAAAATGAAGAAACATTGGAGGAAAGAGAAGGAATGTTTGAAAGTTGCATCTAAACATAGTAAATCCTAGTTGTAGAACATGATACACCTATTAAAAATGAGGTTTCTCATCAAATTTTAAATTTAGATTTCATGGATAGGATAAAGACTCATCAAAATTTGAATTTTCATGAATTTAATATAAATTCAAACTAAAATTAGGAAATCAACTTTGAATTTGGAAGTATTCATCAAGATTTGTTTTTTGAAGAGCAAGTTTATAGGATTGAACCATAGAAAGGAAGTTTCATGTCCATGAGCATATTGGGAAGAATCTAGTTCATACAATTTCTTAGATAAGGATGGCTCACTCTAATCTAGTGTTAGAGAAAAATATGGGCATAAAAAGGGGAAGATAATCAATTATGGAAAAACTTCTCAAAGATTAAATTAAAGCTATAAAATCTATGTCTCAAAGGACTATAGTGGAAATGTTGTCCCCCACATGAAGGAAACACTTCCTCATACCTTTCTCTTTTAGGGTAGTTTTCCCTTCTCTCTATCCATAGGGATACATTTTTACGTTTCTTTAGATTGATTTCTTCAAAAGGTTTTTGTTGTGAGGAACTATGATACTTCTTTATTTCTATATTTTAACAGAGGGGTTGATGGTTTGTATTGAAATTATGGTTATTAATATTAATTTTATTCTTTTCCATTGGTTTCACAATTAGAGAAATAAAATTTTGGGTTTTTCCTTCAAACATTCAACTTGGTGTGATTTCAAGTGACATTACATCACCTTTGTTTTTCGTTAATTTGTTATAAATTAATTATGATTTAAGTTTGAAGGCTATTTTCTTGATGTTATGAATATAGCTAATCATTGCAAGTAACATTTCCTTTTCATCCTCAAATTTTTTGAATTTCCTTTAATTATTATACACTCCCTTCTATGATGAATCACTCCAATATACTCCCCTTTTTTTTAATTTCCTACTACCATATCATTGGTTTCTTATTTTTTATCAATCTAATATGGTTTGTTTTCTATCTACTATAGGTCATGGGAGGTGGCTATTTCTTATCTTTGGGTTTTTATAGATGTGAGGGAATATTAAGTATAGTGATACAAAGTCCCATTTTAAGTTATGAAGGATCAATGAATGATATATCATATACAGGGATGGATAACATTTTAAATAAAATTAATGGGTTTGATTTTTTTATAGTACTACAATTTTGTAAAACTTTTAACAACTAGGTAAAAGAGGTGAGGGTCCTCAGATTGTATGTTATCAAAAAAATCATGTCCAAGGTTATGTGCTTACCCATGTATACTAGGATACAACAATAAAACCCCCAATGGAACTTCATAATTTAGTGTGAGTATAATATATCCTAAAAAAAACTAAACAATCAAATAGATACTATAAATACCAAAAGTAACTTATCACATGGAGCAATCAATCTGTCAAGAAAACCATCACTAAAGTAGGTGTAATGGATGTTAAACACCTAAATATGATATCAAGTGTCTATAGGAGGAGCAAGGGATACTCAACACCCAAATAAGTAGTATCTATACACACCCCCACCCATCTTGTAAAATGGGTGGAGTGGATGAAAAAAATGTATGAGTGAATTGAATCCACTACTAGAACATAAATCAATGATAGTAGCTAAAAATTCTTGAGAATTCTCACAAGAAAAGAGACATGAATTTCCAAGGTGTCAAATAATACATAAATGGTGTCTTAAAAAGGGATGTTCCTAGTGGTGATGGTCTCTTAAAGAGTAAAGGGTGCACAAACCAAGGTATGCATGCATGAAAGTAGACTAGGATATAGAAATCAAAATCCCCATGGCCCTTTATAATTCCATGAGAGTATAATATATCATAAAAAAACCAAATAATTGAATGGATACTTAGAATACTAGAAATAACTCATCACAAGGAGTAGTTGATCGATTAAAGAATCTATCACAAGACTTGAAATTTGCTCCAAAAAAGAGCACTACTATGCAGTAATAATGATATGTAGAATATGAATTTGAATAATATAAGAACCATGTTGGTAGAGTCCATACAAATAATTTTGATGGCATTTCCATAATCGATCATCAATCCATCCCAAATAATAATAGATGGTGGAAAAAGATGCATGCTTATGATTCAGTTCCATGTGTACAAATGATGTATGAAAGGACATGTTTATACTAGATATAGGAATCTCAATCCTAAGTGAATTTGATAAGGTGTTTTTATGCTCATTCCTAATTAAAAACATGTAGGCTATTCATGCTTGAGTGAAGGGTAACATGACTCAAGACTATCATGCCTAAATATAATATCTAATGAATGCCTAGATGTAGTAGTACTATATTGCTCAATGTCCTCTAAAAGTATAGAATGAACAAATAATGGTGTAGATCTACTATATAATGGTCTCACACAAAATGTGAAATCATTTTTTTGACAACCAATGCTATGGTGAGAAATCTAATAAATAAGATGGATGGGGGAATTAATGCCTTGTGTATGATTTCTAGTACCTCCATTGGCATATCCCATGGTGTAGAGTATTAAAGAACCAAAATAAATTTTGTGCTTCTCAAATGAAGCAAACACATCAATAGTGTGATAAATAATGGTGTGATTTTAAACAAAAGGCAATTATAGGTGTAACAGGATCACAAAATAACTTAGTGGTAGACATCTCAAAATCTAGTAGAGCATCCAATGGATGCATTCTAAATTTAGAAGTAGGAACTAAACATGGAATAAGTTTAGTGGTTGTGTGTTCCATAGGTTCAGCTTGCCATTACAAAAAATTAATATTAACTTATAAATTATGGAGAAGTGAGTCTTCTACATCAAGTGTTGGGAGGATAAGTACATTTTGTGTTATGGGGGCCCTATTATCCTCTACAAATGAATAATGCCACTCTCATATGGCAAGTTATTATTTTATTACTTGAGTGAGATTACAACAAGGCATCTAATATAACCAAAAATAAAGACAAGGCACTTAGAAAGGGGCCTTGAGGATGTCTCTAAAAAAGAATGCAAGGCACTAAGAAAGGGGCCTTAGAGGAGACAACATAAATAAGAATGAAAGGTACTAAGAAATGGGAAATGAGGGTGTCTCTAAAGAAGAATTAAAGGTGATAATAAAGGGGCCTTGAAGGAGATATGGCATAAATCAAAAGTTTTGCAAAGTGTGAATGGCCAATAGTGCGTAAACTATAAATGCATAACAAATAAATGCAAGGCATAATATACAAGAGTGCCTAAAGGAAGTGTGAATCACCCCAAAAAGAGTGTTGTCACCTTATAAGGAGTTAAATACCAAAATAAATTTCCTCCAAATTTCTTATAATGATGCAATTTTACAAAATTCTTCACCTAATTATAATTTGAGTTTAAAGTAGAAAATTAAAAAAATACTATTTTGGTAGTGAAAAAACATGCACTTTAAAAAAAATGATAACACAAAAGGTGCCCTTAGTGTTGATAAAAGTTCCATGAAAGTGTTATTTTTCCATTCTAATAAGACTTCTTAAAATATGAAAAATAGTCACACTTTATGTAGGAGTCATAAAAATATGAACCTACAGTGAAAAATAGCTCAGAGTCAATCTTGTGATGCAATAAGAGTCACCTCCAAACATCAAATAATGATTAGGATATGAGTGAAAAATCACAAGTGTGGCTGTGAAACTCCTAATGGAGGGGGATCTATAAAAAAAATGCAACATGCATAAATAAGGCCTAGAAAATTCCAAGTGGGCATGTATACATATCAGGAGTACTGATTGAAAAAATAAGTGTTTTTGTCAAAGGTTTGACCCCTTGTTAGACTGATCTCCCCTAATCTAGCCTTCATAAAATAGGAAAGGCCTTTGCAATGATCTAAGTGATTATTGTACCAAAAATAAGAGGATGGTAAACATCGAACCATTACTCTATCCTACAAACATGCCTCAATCAAATAATCCTCGCCATCTGACCCACCAACAAATGCAAAAAACTTTCTTGTCAGAGTTTGATATTGTTAAAATAAAAAATAAGAGGTATTGAAAAGTCAACAATGTCTATTGTAAATGGTTGGTTTGGTAGGAAAGTTGCAGGACCCATTGGGATGGCCAACATGGTTGGGTGTTTAACCAAAGGCTTGGTTTCAAATAATGCATGTTTCAAAAAATTCATTTAATTGTAAATTCAAAGGCAAAATCATAAGTTCAATGGTGAAATTACAATCAACAATGCTATAGAAAAATTGAATATGAGTCTATGCCAAGCAAATATGACATGTAAAGGAAGGAGTGAACCACTAGGGAGAAATGGCAAAGTTTTTAACTTGGGTGGCATTGTTATTCCTCTTAGGGCATGGGTGGTTATGTAGGAGCATAGATGGGGTGGCTATAGAGTCAAACAAAGAAGATGTGGAGGGAGGTGGCAATAGTGGTGGTCATCATAGGGGAGACATGTGGTAACCAAGTAGTTATGGCATGGGGAAGTCATGGAGTAGTTGTGTTAGGCTATTAGGGAGGTGGTAGGTGACACAGAGGGTTAGGAGGTGGCTATGGTAGGGTAATGAGTTAGAGTGCAGAAGCTTGGGTGGAGGGATGTGGATATGAGGGTGAAATACAATATACTAAGACTAAACTTGACCAAAAAATCCTTCTATTATTTAAGCAATCAACTATATAGAGTCAAAGTTTTGATTATCTAACTTTTATGTTTGTAACTCCAAATTATCATTGTTTAACCTCTTGTTCTCACCTCAACATCTCCTTATTGTTATAAAGCTAAAGCCTTGAACTCTATTTATAAAAAATTTAGGGTGAGGAGGGTTCATTTGCTATTGTGAAATTAATTTAGTTTCCAAATAAATAATTACCTAACTAGGGTAATAATGTCAACATTCCAACAACCACGTTGACTCCTTAATTAGACATGTGGGTGTGCAACATTAAACCCCGCATAGGCTACACTAACTAAGGTGAATATTCCCTTGGTTAAGACCCAAGTTAATCTTAACACTAAGAGTATTACTCTAACATTTTGTAAAGTCTAAAGGAGGTCATTATAGAGACTCTTTTCTAAGTGAAAGGGAAACTATGTAGGACTCAAGTAAGTGTTTCTTTAAAAATTATCTTCCATCATTTTGACCACAAATGGTTTAGTTTATCATGTTGAAATGAATTTTGATGGGAATTATTCTCTCTTTTTTTAGTATAATTATAGGTTAATATCACTCTAATACCATCTTGGTCTTCTAAACATTTAATATTTTATGTTAAGATTGTTATAAAAATAGCTTTTCAGGTCCAAAGGGATAATTTAAAATATTTGGCACACAATGGCATCAATAAACTCTTACTAGTGGATGATTAATAGAGGCATTACACATATTTTATTTGGGTTGATACATTTATAATCACAAATTTTCCAATCATTAGGATTAATAAAATATAAATAATATAATGTGAAATTAGTATTAGGCAGAGTGTAGAGCTTATAGGGGATGGATGGTATGAAACAGGATTCTTCTATGGAAGTAATTAGTGACATGGAATAGATTCATTAAGGTTTAAGGGGATTGATTATGTTCTAGGTTAAAAAAATGTTGTTGTTTAAAATACCTCAACATCTTCATCCTTATCCTTGGAACAAGCATTATTAATAATAGAGTCATTAAGAAGGGAGACTCTGGCTTTAAAAAAGGCTTTAAGAGAAAAAGGGCCTTTAGTCATTGATTTCATGGATGGGATAGAGGTTGATAAGAGTTATGTACTTGATTTTGAGGTCTTGTAGGCTTATTTAAAAAAATTACATATTTAACTTAGTGAGGTAAAATGGGAAACTTCTAAGGATAAGGAACCAAAAGACAACCTCATTTTTTATCTGGCATTTGCTCTTAGTACTACTGGCAGTTTGGCCTCACAAAGTTTGGTTTACAGACCCCCTCTTCAATTTTATGCAATTATATTAAGATAATTATGGATAAGTTACTATTTTCAATGGTCCTAGCCAAAAAATATTTTCGTATCACTTCATCTAACATTATTTGTGAAGCATTCTAAACTACTTCTGGCATTAAAAAAAACTTATTACGTGAATCTTATCTTTACAACTTTTTCTTGCCTATAAATTTTTAATGGAACCCTAATCATGTTTTGAAACATATCAATGTATTTGGATTCTTATCTTATATCTATAATGATAATTTGTTACAAGCAAAGATGATATTATTGTAAGGTGGAAAATGCCTGACCACTCTTGCTTTTAGGAGAACATCCTTGTCCATGGAAAATTATCATGTCTTCACATAATAATGTGCAAAATTCATCTTTAAATTTATTTGATTTTACCTCTAAAAGGGAGACTTTAGAATAATTTTCATCTTTGGAACAAATTTTTTTTACTAAAGTTTGCAATTGTCATGAATCAAGATGAGATGAGTTTCCTGGTATGCTAAAAATGAAGGATCCACATTCTACGTATACTATGTTTCATGTCTTTATTGAATTTTTTTTATATTTTCATTTAGTTCATCAAGTAGGGGATGTATAGATTGGTCTCATATTTCAACCACATTTACTTTGGACTCTAATAGCAAATTAGAGGCAGTTTGCTTTCCTCAATGAGTATCTATAGGGTCAAAAGTGTAAGTAATTAGACTTAACTCATGGTTTTTATGTTCTAGCACATTCTTCTAATATTTATCCAATCAATTTCAAATAGTATGGTGAGGAATATCTTATTAAGATAATTTTTTGAAATTTTACCTAACCTTAGGGTTAGTATAGTGTTTTGGTGGCTTCAGGTTTCCTACTATGATATTTTAAACTTTGTCTTTAGTATATTTTGAATATTCTAATGTCTTTTACTTCAAATATAACATTTGCCACATTCTTGATTTGAAGGAATGTTCTATAGAAACCTTTTATAATTTATATAATCATATGTTTTAAAGTTTTTACATGAATGAAAGGGGTAAAGGACCCCACAACTCATGTTTACTGATTAAAAAAATGGTGTTGGAGGCCATGCCCTTAGTTGTCTCTTCTTATGTATTCTAATAACTTCAATAATATATTTATATGCAATATATTTTGTAGCTAATTTATCTTGCACACAATAATGAAGCTTGAGAGGAACAACCAAAATACTCTCAATACTAATCAATATGAAAAATTGCTAGTACCAATATACCCCAATTTATTAAATTATCTCTTATTTCATCTAAAAGTCTAGGTTTGGGATGTTCATTTATGATTTCATACATAGGAGGATAAAAATAGTTATATATTTACTACATGCATTTCAAATAACCATAAATATATAGATTCTAGTACAATACATGAATTCAAGAATTTGAGGAATTAGGCCACTTTAAAAAGTCTACATGATTGAACTTCATAGTATCACACCATGCATCGACCAAATAGGACATCATGTAGAAAATACATCCTAGCTTAACTCCTTGAACTCATTATTTTAAATTGTATGAAATGATATCCCATATGGTTGGTTTTTTCTTTTCTTTTATAATCATGGAAAGAAATGGGACCCAAATTTTACTTACATGGATTATATTAGAGGCCCTATATAATCTATTCATAAGAGCCCTACCTACCATAACTCCTTTCCTAAAAATCTTGATTGTATATGTGTCAATGTCTTCCTTATTCACCTAACATTCTAAGTCCTCTACCTAATCTTTCATAACATCCATGAGATAAATTGACTCAAGACATTTTAGCGATACATATTGTTTGTGTGTGAAATTCAGTGGTAGTTTATAATAACTTTCAAAAACAACCCCAACAATAAAAGCTACTATGTTTTTCAAGTTTGGGGAGAAAATTGTGTCTTCTCTAAGAACACACTTAGTTAAAATATTATGTAAGAGTTTAATTCATTAAAATACCTCTAGTTTAGTTACAGCTTGGTGAAGACTATACTTTTTATTTCCACCAAATCATCATAATATTCAATGCCATCCTACATAGCACCTTGGTTATTAGAACTTAAGTGATCCTTGTCTAGCACATGAAACAAAACATTATAGTGATCATACAAGACAACATTTTGTAAGGAAGTGGTGTTTCTAAATTGATTTTTAGGGCCAGAGGAAGAAATGGTTGCCATGTAGTGTTCTATGGGGTATTATGGTATTCTCTAAAAAGAATATGGTGATCAGAGAGTGACAATTGAATTATCTTAGGTTTATCTAAACTTTGAAATTCTCTTAGAACCATGAAGATATTTTAATACTATTATTCAATCATCATTAACCTTGGCTATCTTTATATATCATGTATATCACATGTAATTTAAATTAAAAAAAAAAAATTGGCTACTATTACCTTGGTTCACAAAAATCATGACTTGTCATGTTTTATAACCTTTTCCATAGCCTTTCTATGCCTTTTAAGGTCTTAAATTGGTCTTGAGGCCCCATTCACAAAATTTAAGGTTGTTTTGATAAAATTAACGTAATGTTTTATGTTTGTCTTGGGCTATTTTATTCATAAAGTGATATGAAAAGGTGGAGTCAAATTATGTCAAAGGTCCTTAAGTGTCTCTCAAAGTAATCTCATGCTTTCACCAACTTTCATGAACAATTCATACGTGTTCAGAGAAGTTAAGGTCAATTTGTAAAGTTTAAGGTAAATGAAGTTGAAGAGAAAAGTGCATATAACGAAATCCAAAAAGATCAAATATCCATAAAATCACACTTGTTAAAGATTTTAAAGGATTTATCTAACTTTCATACATTTTAGGAATGTCAAATTATGTTAGTTTTGCAGGTTCAACCTCCAAATGTGATCCATAAAATATACATATTTCCTACTCTAAAATTTTTACATATTAGATCCTTATAGATGGATTATTTTTAATGTCAAAAATAAAATCCAAAAATAAAAATAATGTAATCAAAGTAATAATGAACATTGTACACTAGTTGATAATAGAGTTATGTCAATGCCTACATCTCCATGTTGTCTAAATGATGAACTGATTCATTATAAAAATCTATTACAATTACAAATTTAAAACTTACAAAACTATAATGAATCCATCATGAACTCAAGTTTCAATCAGTCTTGTAGAGACCTAGATTGGTCTTGAAAGGATTGCATAATGTTCTACCATGACCTCCCTACTTCACACCTTCCTGTTGACTTCTCCTTTATTGCATGGCCTTTAATAGCCTCTACATAGAGCTAAGTTGGAATAGGAACTAATCATCAGATCCATAAAATGATCCTCCTCTATGGCCTCTGAGTTGTGCTAAGACCTCTAATAGATCTATTATTATAATACTCAGATTAATAACACATTGCTAATAATGGAGAATCAGAGCTTCTGTAGTCCCATACAATGCTCCTCAAATGCTCCAAAACCTTGAAATGGAAGAGTTGCAATGCAAGTGAGATCTTGATTCTAAAATATTTACAATGTAAGTAAGAGCTTAGAGTTCTCTTGGAATGAGTTTACATATGAGTTTCACAGGTTTATATAGTTTTTCAAAACCCACCAATTATGGCTTTATTCATTATCCATCCCCATTTACAAGCCTTTATTTAATATTCTTCACCTTATCTCCCAAAATGGGGCATGTCAAGTTAATGAGGCTCAATGGGTCAAAACACACTTCATATCTTTCTCTTTGGATAAACATCTCATGTATTTCTATGGGAGATATCTAAATTTCTATGGGAAATATCCCACATTTGTGGGGAAAGAGATATTCAAGGAGTTAATCTCATTTCTCAAGCCTCAAGAAGATTGATTTGTATAAAATCTTGGATAATATATTGGAGTTATTGTGGACACTAAATATTAAAGTATTTAATTTTTCCACATGTCAATAATCTATTAGACCATGTGCATGTCCAGTCACCATACCTACACATTTTTCCCCTGTTACCTGAAAACTTCAACAGGATAACTTTTGCATATGGAGTCTATTTTTCAAACCATAAAATGCATTAGAAATATATTTAGATGTTATACACCATTTAATTAATTAAAAAAATTAAAAGGCCATCATTTTTTCCATTTTGACCATCTTTGAATATTTGTTGACCAAATTTTGACCAATAATAACTGGAGCATACAATGTCCATTGTTTGTATTCCAATAGTTGTCAAAAATCTCTTGGTGATATTTATACAATGTACCATGTTTCAAAAAAAACTATGAAACATCTAAAAATATCCTCTAGATCATGCCTCCCCATTGAGAAGGATTTTGTTCCATCAAAATTTGAAACATTTATTTTCCTAGTAAAGGATTTGGTTCTTTGTAATGCCTCATGGAGATCTCTCTAGTGGACTTTGTGGCCTGTAAAACTATGATTATGATAAACTCAAGCCATGCCATTCCTTTCCTATGTAAAATCATTAATTCACTGTAAGCATAACATCACACAAAATGATCAATTTGAAAAAGACATCTTAATATCAAAGAGATAAGTGTCTGACTGATTTGGTGATCTACCAGTGATAAGCTATATTTTATACCATGGAGATAGAATAATTTGTCTATTTCACTATTTACAATCTCAAAATGGTGAACTTCTTGTAACTAAAAAATATCACCTAGTACAACTACAAACAAAATGCTACCCATGTATGGGTCTTGAATTGAATCCTACACATTCTATCATCAAATTAAATTTCATAACAACAACTACTTCAATTATAAGTATCAAGTAGATACACTAAGGATGCCTGAAACAACTTTTGTATACTATTTTCAACTTCACAATGGAGTTAATTAAAATGTGATAAAAATAAAGCATGATAAACCTATCTCAATATTTTCCTCATCTAGTTACTCCAAAAATATTCAAAGATAAAACATTGGCTAATTTTCCTTTCATCAATCATCAAAAATTCCAAAGATGCTTTCAAAACTTTTCATGCTAATCTACAATTCTAGTTATGCAAACATAAAACTAAGGAACTTTTGACCAACCCATTTTATCATATTATCTCATTTCGGTGGTTTTATTTCTTTAGTAAATACATGGGTTGACTCATCAACTAGTGGTAGATTAAGAACTTTGTTTACCTTTGTAAGAGCTCTATATTCGATATTCATCTTATTGTTTTGAGATTGATAAAGTATCCAACACTAGTGAACCAATTCCCATTCATATGACAATGAGCACAAAAGTTCCTCTTGGCCTCCTTCTTGGATGAGGAATTGCATTTTCCATTTCTTTCCTCTAAATGATGATATTGTTCTTTATCACCTACCTTGTTTCTGATAAAGGGAATTGACTTCTTTACCAATGACCTTCTCTTCTAACAACTATAAATATAATGGTTACTTAACCCAAAAAATTTGCAAGGAAAACCATGCCATATTTTTTATACTACAAGAGAGGATTAGAGGTTTTGAAATTTAGATAATTCCATCTAGTGTTATGCTGACTGTGAGAACAAGGAGGTAGAATTTCATTACCTCTTTTGGTCATTCATTTACACCTTTCATCATCCTATTGTGATGACTTGTTCCTCTGCATGAAGGAATTTTGTTGTAGTAGTGGCATAAGCACTTGGCTATTGAAATCTTGTCTTCCTTCAATAGATTTTGAACTCTATAAATTTTATTTTCTCCTTAGCAAAACCCAAACCTAAGAAATTAGTATGATCCTTGACCTACATTGGGTTCTTAATACCTTAGCTATGCTTCCCAAGACCTATTCCATCCAAACCCATTTTAAACAACAATTTTGAGCCAATACCTCTTGTGTGCTTCTCAAAAGCACCAAAAACTACATCATAAATTGACTAAGAGAAAGTGTTACATGGTGAATTTACATTCTAATCATCTATCATGGTCTTTACATCTTTGGTGGAAGGTAAATCCTTCTTCTATTCAATACTCTACAACTATGCCAATCGCTCATCCTTGGTTTGCAAATCAACTTTCAAGCATTCAACCTCCTCTTCTAAGGAGTGAAACTTGGCTCTCAATAAATTATTCTCATCTTGGATCTATCCATTGAACACTCCAATATTTTCAAACCTTTCACATTTCAAGGCTTTTCCCATAGTTTCCTACTTCTATAAACAACCTATATCTCCAACAACTACACACTACATTAGAAGATTAAACAAGTCCAAAATATCTACAAGTAATTGAGACTAATATCAATAGGCTATGAAATTAGAATCAAATATTGAATTTAAATTGATATAATACTAAACTTTATCTATAAAATAGGTACATTTGCTACTCTAAATATTTTACTTACTATATCCTTATAGATGAATTAGTTTTAATACCAAAATTCAACTCCATAATTATAATCCACTGAAAAGAATGCAATGCAAGCAATAATGAACACTACACACAAGATGATAATGGAGTAATACATATGCCTACATCTTAGGGTTCTCTAAACAATGAATTAATTCATTATAAAAATCTATTTTCAAGTACAAATTTAAAACGTAAAAAACTATAATGAATACATCATTAACTCAAGTGTCAATCAATCCGACAGAGACCCAAACTGGTCTCAAAAGACTTGCACAATGTTATGGCATGACCTCCATACTTCACACCTTGTTATATTCTCCTCTACTACATGGCCTCCAAAATCCTCTACATAGATCTAAGTCAAAATAGGCATCAATCATTAGCTCCATAAAATGATCCTCCTTTGTAGCCTCTAAGTAGTTATAACTCCTCCAATAGAGCTATTATTACAATAATCAAATTAATAACGTCCTCATAATAAAAGAGAATAGAAGATTATATAGTCTCATTCAATTTTCCTTGAGTGATCCAAAACCTTCTAATGGAAGAGTTGCAATGTAAGTGAGATATTGCTAGTTAAATATTGGCAATGTAAGTGAGAGCTTGGAGTGCTCTTGGAATGAGTTTGCAATGAGGTTTATGGTTTTTGATTTAACCTTTTTGGGAATATTGGTGTATTATTCCTATTTATTTAAAAGTATGAGAAAATTAAATCAGTCAACAATTATACCATAATTAAGCTACTTATTTATTAATTCTAATCTTTATTTAGACTTTTTAAAAATAACAAATGAGTAAAGAGAAATATAACTTAGATTAGAACTATGTTTAATTAACTGAGACAAAGGTTATAATTCACTTTGTAGGACTGAGACACTATCATAAATCAATGTCTAGCCTTCATTCAGTGAAACGATAGGAGCACCAAAAATAGGACATTTCAGGGTCTTATGCTATAGTCTTGTTCCTATCGCTATTGTCAAAATTTATCACAAAGGTCTAAAATTTTTAGGTTTTATTCACCACTCTTTTATGACCATGCCTATGAAATTACAAAGCTTGATTACTAATAGATCTCCTTGTAGAGCTGATTTATCTTTAATCGTAGGTTTCTAGTAAGCTTGAATAGGACTTTGAGAAAAGAGAGTGGGGGTTAGTGTGTATAATATGAACTGAATGTGCTTCACACCTTGTGTGTGGGAATATTGCCTACATACCAATACTCTAAAAAGGGATAAATCCATATGTATTTCTCCATTTAAAAGTGCATGGTGCAATTTTGATATGAGAATGCAAGAAATATTAAAACTAGGTATGCTTGAGGTGATTAGGGACTGGTGTAAGAGTTTGAATAAGCTAAAAATTGAGCTAGATGGTTGTATACAAAGAATAGGGAGGACTGCCTTAGTGGTCTTGTATTCTTTCTTACTTTTAAAATAATTTCCAACCATTCTAAATGAATTTTGAATGGGATTTTATAGATATCTATTGGTCATGGGTTAAATGCAATCACACTAGGTTGACCTAATGCATAAAAGGAATCAGGGAAAAATGTTAACTTGGGATCAAAATATGATTATATTGAATCACTAAAAAAGGGACACCTTAGGGTCAAATACTATATTCCACCCCTAATTCTACTGTCTTAGAGGATCAAGAATCTGTGGTATGGAATAAGCATGGAAAATAGGTGCTAGCTAAGCTAGAATGAGGTCTTGAAATCCTACGAATATCTAAAAATTAGTAAAAAGTTACCTAGAAGGGTCATGAGAGCATGTAAGAGGGATATATCTATTGGGGGTCACCAACCACACTACTACCAAATTTAACATTTTATATGACTACATTTCCCCCCTTTTATTCTAGTGATGTAGCAAAGTGAAATACTAGGATAATGGAAAATATGAAGTGTACCTAAAATTACTTGCAAAGGTAAAGGTCATGATGATGTCATGATGTTGGATTATTAATAGAGAGAGCACACTGTGAAATATGAATCTACAAGAGAAAACAAAGAGTAGCTCTATTCTTACTATATATATTATATCTAAAATAAAAATGTATAAAGCTGGGTATGAGAGAGAAGAGAAAGGAACAAATACACCTCACCAGGAACATGAACCAATACAAAACCTATTATGATGTTGAGTGATGTTGTATGATACTAATAAATGTTGGATGATGTTGTACCAAGAGTAATATTGTGAATGGAGTTTGAGTGCTCAATTTTCTAAGAGTGGCTCAAGAATACAAATGTTATCCCTTTGGCTCCATCATCACCAACGAAGTGAAGCTAGTGATCATGTGTGTTCTAATCAAAATCTGAATTGTGTGTCCAATCCCTCTGAATAGGTGGATCAAAAATACAAAGGGTAGCTAATCCTTTGGCTCTATCATTTCCCCATGAAGTGAGTCTATAAATTGATACCAGTATCAAATGAGTTTCATATGAGATGGATCCTAAATCCTATAAATGTTTTATAGTTTGACAATTTTGGTGTGGATATCCAAATGTATGATAAAAACTAAGCCACTCTTAGCCACTCTGAAAGATGTAGGCTAGGTTTGTATGAAAGCCACTTTGAAACTATTCACTAGGCTTATATGAAATCCATTTTGAAATGTGGATGTTAGGCTTGTATGAAATCCACTCCAAATTGATACCAACCACTTGCAAATGGAATAAGGTATGCAAATTATAATAATACCTAAGTTATATGTTTAACATGGAAAGAGAAGAAAATAAATGTGTCGTGTATGTTACCACCAATCACTAGTGTCTGAAACATAGATTCCAATTTGGATGTTATACCAACTATCATATTTGAAACTAAAACTGAGATCTATCATGTCATGCATGATGCCCCTTATATATGGATTACCTGACCAAAATTATATTGAAAATTAATGATTCTGAACTGGTTTAAAACTACAAAACTATAGTTGAACCTACTTTTTTGCCTACTTTTGGCAAATCTAGTTTTTCTATTGTTTGGATAAGAGTGCCAAAAATAGGACACCCTGGTGTCCAACACTATCATCCTTTACTAAAACAAAACATTATTTTAGATTCATCACTATTTTTTTGGTCTATTCTACCTAGTTTGACCTTTGATTATTGTTCTAAGTGTTCTAAAACTATTTTTTTGATTAGTAAGAGCTCTGATCTCTGTATCAAAATCCCTATTTGTTTCCCTCTCTTCTAAGGATAGGAATGAAGACCCTGTAATGATTAATCTTAGATGAAATATCCCTACAAGTTTTTTATGCTACAAAGATGCATTATATAGCAATGATAATCAAGAAGATATCTAAAAATATAGCATGGTTTTTATTTGAGAGATTGTTAGATCAACAAGGGTATGATTAGATAGATATAAAAATGTAATAGCATGTGTAATATATTGAATTAGAACTAGATGTTTGGTTAGTTATAAGTTATTAGTTGTTATTTATTATGGAGGGATGGAGCATGATGTACATCATGGCATCCAATAAGGTAAGATAATGCATGATGTGGATCATGGAATTGCAAACAATCTATAAGTAAACAAGTAACAAGCGCACAAGGCAAGAAGTAAGAAGCATGCAAGAGTGCCCAACAAGACACACAAACAAGGGAGATGGGTACATGTCACTCAAAATAGAAATCAAACATACAAGGCATGTTTAAATGTCACATATATAAGAAAATGGAAACATGTAAGGTTAGCGTGAAAGCCACAATCACATAGAGGTGTACAGGCAAAAGACATTGGAAAATGTCCTAAGCCACATGAAATACATAGAAGTAAAGGACATTGGAAAATGTCCTAAGGTACACTCATAAGACAAATAGGAACTGAGAAATTCAATCACATCAAACTACATTAAGAAGTAAAATAAAGAACATAAATACTAGAAAATATAATATTATATAACTAATCAAAGCGAGAATGTGAAAGTATGCAAGCCATGTTAGTATAACACTAGGTACATGATAAGAAATACATGAATGTTACATACTAGTGAAATGTCAATAGAGTAATCTATGTAAGCTAGTAAAATAATGTATATCAACATGATGCTTAGATTTTGTGGTATAGGAATGACATAACCTCGATGGTGTAGTCATGTAGTAGATGTCCCCAAGGGGAAGATATATCAATGTGCATCTCTAATGTAGAATTAATATGCCCCCTCAATGGGTAGAGTGAAGTAATCAAGGAGCTGAATGTCACTGCACACACTCAAAGTAGATCAAGTGAAGCATATTAATGTAGATAAATCGATAAACAATAACATAGAATAGAAAATGCATGTCTAGCATAGTAGTAGAAATGTAAATCATGGATAATGCATACAATAAAAAAGTTTTTTGGGTGTTTTTGAGTCATTTGAATGTTTTTAGTTGTTTGGAATATTTGAATGCTTATGGATTTTGAAATTTTATGATCTATGTACAATCAAGCATTATAAATATTATGTACAAGAAATTGAAAAGAATCTATGTACAATCAAGCATAAGGAGACTATATACAAGTAATGTTGAGAAAAGATATACATGTAAGCTAGGAATGAAATGATAATAATGAATGAATCTCATGGGAAACCCCCTATCATGGTGTCTTGTACCAAAAAAAGGAATCATCCATGATTTTGAAGCATGATGGAATGGCTGAGAATATGACTTTGTATATTTAGATTCATTATCTGTATTTTGAAAATCATAATAACATGTATTGTTCTACTCATCATTATCATCTTGACTTTGAACCAATGAAATACTAGTGTTTTTTTTTTATCTAGATCTTTTCCTTTGATAAATTGTGTTTGTGAATGATTTGTCTTAAGATGTCCAATAAAGCCCAAACCTTGGTGACAAACATTATCATCTTCTAGAATATGAGTAGTGATGCCTTGAGCATGTTTGCGAAACACTTGACTTTGATAATCAAACTATTATAAATATTTTTTGACCAGACACATATTTATTTGAAAGTTGAGCCTCATTTTGGAGAGGTATATTTGCATCTTTTTCATTCTTGACATGTGCTTATGGTATTGTTTGTTATTCTGAGGTATGCTTTGGTAACCACTTCTGTATTGTCCCTAAATTTGACCTTTTGTGATTGTGTTCCTATGTCACTATGGATTACTTGATTGATTTACCTGGTATAAAGTCCTCATTAGTAATTATCTATTTTATATGTTTTTTTAATGCAAAACATGAATCTATGTGATGCCCATGCATTCTATGATATGCACAAAAATATTTAAATCTTTTGACTAGATGTAAAGGAGGTGGGTTAATCAACTTAGATTCAACCATTTACATTAGTACCTCATTTGAAATCTTATTTTATCTTTGAATGTTTTTTTAATCACTAGTAGAAATACTTTGTTGTGATTTATTATTTTGATTTGTAACATTGTTTGCAACCAATTGACAAGGTGAAGTTGCATATACATGATTGACACTAGGGTGCCATTGAGGCTTTTATATTATAATCTGATTTGCTAATGTTGTGATCTTTTCATGTAATAATTGATTCTACATATGTAAATCTGGAATTTACTTGCTCATACTTGTGATTTGATCCCTTAGAGTCTTACATGTTCAAACCCTAGTTGCTTATGATTGAACATGTAAGAACATAAGATGATGAGGGTTTGAATAAGTTATAGGTTGAATGTATGTATTAGGAACAATATTATAGAGTACCTCAACTTTTAGAGGGGTGATAGCATGGACCTAGTTAGAGGGAAAGTAGTTATCACCTTCTTGGGGGAGAGGAAAAGAATGATATTCTTTCCTGTGCATAAGATATGACATTGAAACTTGACAAGTGGTAGTTAGCTTATGTAAAAACCATGTAGCCAAGGAGTTAGATACATCTAGGTATAAACCATGTATATGGGATGAAATGCATGTAAGTGGAGTTAGAAGTTGTATAGAAATATGATTGTAAAGAATATTCCACATGCAATATAGAAAATAAGGGATAGAGATGTAGCTTAATGCATAAATAAATTTTACATGTGCTATGATATGTCTAGTATGTGTAGCAAGATAAACTTGAAAAAATTTCCACGAGAGAGAGAGAGAGAGAGAGAGAGAGAGAGAGAGAGAGAGAGAGAGAGAGAGAGAGAGAGAGAGAGAGAGAGAGAGAGTATGAAAAAGAAATATTGGAATCTTGTGTATTTTTAGTAATAATTTTTTAATATCATCTCTTATTATAAAAATAATGCATGAAATAGCAATAATGAAGCTTTGCATTAACATATGGTATACTTTATCATTCATGTACATGATAGGACTTAGTATGGTCTCATTATTTGCAAAAAATGGAAGAAATATGTGGAAAACAGTGAGATCCATTTTGGTGTTTATGTGTAATCTTAGTTTATATGTAAGGTGATACCTCAAGCAAACAAAGCGACCTAGTATATGCAACTAGGGTTTTGAAAATGATATTTTTGAAAGATATTATGAAATCTTGAAAACAAAAATGAATTTTTGATTTAAATATTCAAGTAAAAATTTAGAAAATTATTGGAAAATTCTTGCTTGAGTAGGACCTAGTATGTGTAACTAGGATTTGAAAATGATAATATTTTTTTGGGAAATACTATTGAATTTTTAATTTTAATGCAAATTTATGATTTTGATATGTAAGTAAAAATTCAAAAAATTATAGGAAAAATATTAGGAAAATACCAAGACCTAGTATGGGTAACTAAGGTTTCAAATAAAATTATTTTAAAATTATTACATAATTTTAAAATTTAATGCTAATTTTTGAATTTATTATGCAGGTAAAATATCAAATAAATATAGGAAAAATTAGTAGGAAATTTACCCTAGGGTTTCTTGTGTTTTTATGTGTAAAGGAAGTAAGTCAAGTTCACCAAATGATTTAACATTTCTTTGAATATTGGTTTATTATTTCTATTTAGTTAAAAATCTAAGATAAGTATATCAATCTATAATTATACCATAATTAACATAGTGATTTTTTATTTCTAATCATTATTTATACTTTCTAAAAATAGCAAATGATTAAATGGAAATATGAGTTAGCTTTGAACTATGTTGATCCAACTAAGATAGAGGCTAGAATTCACTATGCAGGACTGAGACATTGTTGCAAATCAATATTTAACCTTCATTTAGTGAAAGAATAGGTGTACCAAAAATAAGACACTTCAAGGTTTAGTGATATAGTCCTATTCTAGTCATTATCCAAACTGGTCATAGACGTCTGAGGTTTTTGGGTTCTATTCACCACTCTTTGAAATTGTAAATATTTACTATCAATAAATCTCCTTTTAGAGGTGATTTATCTTAGATATTAGGTATTCAATAAGCTTAAATAAGAATTTGAGAAAAGAGGGGGGGTTAGTGTGTATAATATGCACTAAACATGCTTCACATCTCATGTGTGGACACACTACCTACCTGCCAATACATTGAAGAGGGATCAAGCCATGTGTAGTTTTCCCTTTGAAATTTCATAGTGAAATTATGATATCATAATGTAATAAATGTTAAAACTTGATGTCCTTGAGGTGATTAAGGATTGGTGTAAGGGTTTGAATAAGCATGAAATTGAGTTAGATGGCTATATGTAGAGAATAAAGAGGATTGCTTTAGTGGTCTTACTTGTATTCTTGTTTAATTTTGAAAATAATTGTCAATCCTTATAAATTAAATTTGAATTGGCTTTTATAAATATCTATTAGTTATGGGTTAAATGCAATCGCACTAGGTCGACATAATAAATAAGAGGAATCAGGGAAATATGGTAACCTAGGCTCAAAATGTGATTAGATAGAAGCATTGAAAAGGGGACACCCTAGGGTTTAGAACTATAATCCACCCCCAGTGATCCTATCCTATAGGTTCATGATGTAGGGGATGGAATAAGCATGGAAAATGGGTCTCAGCTAAGCTGGAATGAGGTCTTCAAACCCTACAAATTATTGAGAATAGTGAAAAGGTGCCTAGAAGGGTCATGAGAGAATGTAAGATGGATTTATGGATTGGGGGTTACCAACGACACTAAAGCTACCAAATTTAACACTTTATATGACTACAAGTTTATATAGTTTTATAAAACCCACCAATTAAGGATTTCTTCATTATCCATCCCCATTTACAAGCCTTTATTTAAGATTCTTAGTTTTATCCTCCAAAATTGGGTGTGGAAAGTTGATGAGGGTCAATGGGTTGAAACACCCTTCATATCTTGATCTTTGTATAAACCTCCCATGCATTTCGATGGGAGATATCCCAATTTCTATGTAAAATATCCCACATTTGTGGGGAAAGAGATATTCATGAAGTTAATACTATTTCTCAATCCTTGGGATGTGGGATTTATCTATAATCTTGGATAATATTTTGTATATATTTTAGAAACTCCAAATGTTAGTATTTCATCGGTCCATGTGTCAAGAATTTATTGGACTAAGTGCATGTCCAGTCACTGTACTTACATAATTTTTTCATGTTGCCTAAAAACTTTGATAGGGCATACCTTCTAAATATGGAATATATTTCTTAAACCATAAAATATGTTGGAAATCTCTTGATGAGTTATATGCCATGGATTTGGTTTAGAAACATTCCAATACAATCAATTTTTCTAGTTTGACCAACTTTGACTATTTATTGACTAAACTTTGACCAATGATAACTGGAGTATATGATGTCCAATTTTTTTATTCCAATAATTGATTAAAATATCTTTATTATATCTGCATAATGGAATATGTTTAAAGAAAACCAAGGAACATATAAAATATTCTTTGGATCAAAATGAGAGAAAATCACTCTAAAAAAGGTAGTTCAAGTACTTATACAAACTTAGAGGATCCATAGTTAGAGTGTCTCTTCACCTTCCTAAAGTCATATCCATGAATATCTAGATTGTATAGGTCCTAAAAAGCCAAAACTTGAATCTGAACCTCCATCAACTTCTTGGCAAACAAGCAATGGTCAATTTCATGTGCTTGGTCCATTTAACACAAATAAAGTTGGGACCTAAAATTTCTACCATAAGACAGGATCCTAATGTCCTTAAAATTAATGGCTATTTCACTATATTAGTTTCCCCTCATTTATGAACAATCCTTAAGAAAACAAGGTGGTCTTAAACCCTTCATAAACCACATAGACTCATTTTTCTCCTTGAAATTATAGCTTGAGTCTAGTGTGAGGGATGAGATAAATTGGTCTTACCAATGGTAAAAAAATTCTAAAGTATAATGATACAAGATGAATTTCCATGTCTGAGCCTGCATGCAAATTTTTTGAAGAATATCCATCACTAGCAGGTTTCATGTTGAAATATCGTATGGAAGTCAACAATTCAAAGGATATATTATACCATTTAATATATTTTGAAACACTTTTAAAATTATGTTGTATTATCTCAATGTTTAATGAAATAAATTATTTGATAAAACATGCTCAAGAGAGATCAATATATATATATATATATATATATATATATATATATTTTATACTTCATACATTTGAGAAAATGGGTTTATCAATCTCTTGATGTCTTTTACTTGAGACAAAATAGTTTTAATCTTAATGTTTTTTCTAGTTGGAAAAATTTAACAGATCTTAAGAATCTAAAATTCTATTTTAAATTCAACATTTATTGTCATCTTTGTATCTTCATGAATGGAAAGGAAATACCACTGCACACATTCTAAAAATGAGTTGGTTATGTGGGATGAGAAATTGAAGAAGTCCCTATAACACATATTCTTTATGAAACCATGACAATGGAAACATGAATAAAATTAAGAAATATAAAGGATAGCTTGCTTATGGAAATTGGAAAAGTATTTCAAAGGGATGGGTTTCTCAAAGTCATGGCAGTGGTGAATCCTATATTTTGGAGAGGTGAGGATGGTAAAGAACAAATCAATAATTTGTTTATTAGATACATGGTAATTCTTATTAAACATTTTTCAAGGTCTATAAATATCAATGGGTTGAAAATCCATGTATTTTTTGAATATATTTATTGATAACATAGTCTACCCATTTTGGATTTACAATGATTGATCAATACAAGTGTCTAAAGGAGCCAAATGAAAGTAGTGCTATTATAAGGCTTTGGAAAAAATTGTATCCTAGTACCATCCTATAGGAATATATAAGTGAATATTTTTTATTTTATAAATTTTTCCAAATAATTATTTTGGGCTTTGTGGAAGATGAAAGTGTCTTTAGTGCATTATCATTTCTTAAATTAAAACTTCATAACAGATTTGCCAGAAATCTAGACATGTGTTTGAGATTGTATGATTCACATAATCCAGTGGATGAATTTACCTATGATAGATAAATTCAAATTTGAGATTTTATTAGTCAAAGAAGAGGAGTTACCAATACATCAAATGACATAGCTAATCTAGATATTAAGATAGTAGTTGCATCGGATATAGTATATACAAAAGACAACTATGAAGAAAGTGTTACTCAAGAACTATTTGAGCTACCTGAATATTAGTATGTAACCTATAACTTACAATTTTGTAATTTATTTTTATATTATTATTATTTTTATTATAAATCATGGAAAATTTTCTATTATGTAAATTGAAAGATTTCATAAATTATGTTATTGTATTATTTTAAAATAGTTGTTTTATATTACAATTGTTTAAAATTCAACTTTTCTTAAATAATATATTTAGGTTATATGTATGAAAAATATTTATTTCACAACATGAATTTATTGTTTCATAATTTCATGTGGTTTTCAATATTATACATCAATTAATTAGGATATTATCACTATACATCTTGAGCAGTAAATATTAGAAATTAGCAAAACAAAGACTTACATTTAAACTTTTGAACTTTACTTTACAATATAAACTTTTTAGTTTCAACACAACATGTAGAAATATGTATAGAATATACTTGTCATGGACAAAATTCATAAACTCAAATATAAAAAGAGACTTAACTTTTATCTTGCAAACTTTAATTCACAATATAAACTTTCTAGTTTCAACATAACATATATAAATATGCACAAAATAAATTTGTCATGGATAAAATACAAAGAATAAATAGAAACAAAGACTTATATTTAAATTTTAAAACTTTAATTTATAATATTAACTTTCAAAGTTTTAAGTTTCAACATAACATATATAAAAACATCAATAAAAAATTCCTTGACCCATTTTCCTTAAATAGAGATACATGCACTAAATAAGTTCCAATTTGTTGTTTAGATGTGGATGTTATTGCTTTAGCTTCCCCCTTTCTCGAATCTGAATGTAAAACACCTTTTCTAATGAGATCATTAGATATAGTATTAATATTTACAACTATTGATCATTCTTTATGTGTTGCATCTCCTATCAATATGATAGAGGGATCCACATCTATTTTCTCCTTTAAAACAACATCTAGATCCATCCATTGCTCTTTGATTATCCTCCTCAATGTGTTATTTTGTTTGTTGACTAGCACAAGTTTTTATTTAAATGTAATTATCTAATTTAATATTTTCAATGCCTTTTCTAGATGAATATTCAATGCTTGTGATCTAGTCTTGAGGTTATTCAATTTCATTACAATTTGGAAATAAGCTTCATCAACTAAAAATTACAAAATTATGATAAAAAATAGATAAATAGGTAATTACTTACCAAAGCTTTATCCTTCTCTGCATTAGCAAGTTGGCAAAAGTTTTGGTCTCTTACGCATTTATTATAATAATCCTTTAACTCTATATTTAAATTTTCTAATCTATTAATCATATTATCAAATATATTATCATTATATGGGTTTGTCACATAAATGGATCCTAATTTAGCTTGATTTACTAACACATTAATTTTGGACTGATCATTTTAAACAAAAGAATATAAATAATGTCTTTGGGAATGGTTATGATAATGCTTATTAATTTATTTTACCAATGCCTTTCCTTGAATATCCCACTATTTTAAAACTTTCATACCAATTATTTACATTGCCATTATTTGTAACATGATTATTCAATTGAAAGGATGTCAATTCGTCAAGAGATTGTTGCTCATCATTTCATGGTCTAGGTGGTGAACTAGAAGAACCATGCTCAACTATTTTTTATAAATCCTGGAATTGAGATCCCTAAATAATATTATGTGAAACAAATATTTTTGGAAGTATGGAATTGACATCCTCAAATAAAGCATTGTCAAGATCAATGTTCTACAAAATTGTCATGGTACCACTAGACACTCCACCCAAAAAAAATATGGGGAATTATGAGATTGTTATATTTAAATTTGTTCTCCTTATACCTATTTACATTGGTAAATTATTCTCCCTAGTTTGTACATCACACTTGTCATTAAATGTTACCCTATAATATGAAATGCCATTAGTAATCAATAAATAAACTTCATCAAAATTAAACCTAAGTTAATCTGAAGGTCAATGGAATAGACTTACGATCCATACTACATGTTGTTGATATATTTTTTTGTGGTGGATATGTTGTAAGAAAATTTGAACCTTCAATTTCTATCAAAAAATCAAATTCTCATACAATGAAAAATTAAATTTTACATATTGAATTTCATGTAATATAAAAATAACATAATTACAAACATGAAGTCAAATACCTTGCATGAGAGGTAAATGTTGTATAGGTTGATGGAAAATGTTTCCAATGCTAGACCCCACTAGAAAATGACATGAAACATTAACAATTCCAAATTTTTTTTGTGACATCAAATTTCAATAAACTTTTAAAAAATTTAAACCTAGATTTAAGGATAGGGATGTGCCTAAGGGGACTAGCTAATGTGTAAAAATAGGTGAGACAAATATCTACATATTCTTAGTCATTATTAGTGGTATCACCACACAAAAATATGTATCATTACCCCTATCAAACTGAGAATCCCTAGAGCCCTCGATAGGATAGTATTTGTTCAGTGAAACTTCTCTTCTAGACTGTGATGCAAATTCTATTTTATATTACAAGGAAACATACATAATTAATTCCATATTTTAATTGTAACAAGATAATAACATGATAATTTAATGAACTGAAATTAAACTTTAAACTTACCTCCATCTCCACAAAGGCCACTAAATTAGATTTCATATTTTCAAGAAATGTTGTGGGAATAGTTGTTCTCCTTAGCTCATGGTACACATCTTAGTATAAACCTAATAAATAATTAGAAATAAAAAATTTATAGCTATCACTTTGAAAGGCGTGATCCAAATAATTTCTTATCTTGTTTGAAATGAATTTACATTACTCAAATTGTTGTCCTCCAAGATAATAGACAATGTATGTTACAACCTAGAACAAGATATCTACAAGTCTTCCCTTTAAAGCAATCCTCAATTGGTAAAATTCAATGAGGGCTTCTAGATATGGGTTCTTTATATTTTTATCTAAAATACCCCTTCTCAAATGATCAAGGATGACTTCAATGGAATAAAAAAAATTCAATCTATAATTGAGACATTTAATTTTAAATTTCATACATAAAACATTGAATATTAATCAATGAAAAAAGATAAAAATTACATGTTAAGGTTAATGTTTCTATAGCCAACTGATTTTCAAGATAAATTTTATATTCATCAGAAAAAATAGCTTTCAAGGTCACATTCTTGATGTTTCTATACGGTATTCCTAACAATCAGTCGATATGTGAAAGATTGGTGCCAAAAGTAACATTCTAAGAGTTGATGCTAAAATAAAAATCTCTAGTATAAGGTTTATAACTATAGACAAGAATGTTAATTAAATTCATTTTTGTCTCATAGTGGGGAATGTAAATAAGGCTTCTTTTATCAGATTTTAGTAAATAAACTTGTGAATAGGTATAGAGATATGTGGCTGGAAATCATTAGTATTGAGAAATGAGAATATAAGATGAGTTATAGGGTATAAGTCTAGAGGATGAGAGAGGTTTGTCTATGTGTATGAGAGAAATGAATAAAATACAAGGGGCGAGGGATATATATTGCCTAGGCACTCCCTCATATAGCTCATACATCATCCACATCCTCTAGATAGTGTCTATGTGTATAAAACATAATCCATGGATTGTTGATGCCATCCACATCCTTTAGACACTATCTATGCCCTCTAGATAATGTCCATGAGTTATGTACACAATCCACCCCTTTAGATAGTGACCATTAGGCCTAGACATTATCCACATGATTTAGACACTATCCACAGGATCTAGATGATATCCATAATCTCTAGACATCATCCACCTCCTCTAGATGACATCTACTAGGTTTGGACATCATCCACACATTCTAGATAGCATCCACAAGTTTTAGATGGCATATAAATCCGCTAGATAGTGTCCACATCCTTTATATGCTATCCATGCCCTATGAATGGTGTCCACAAGCTCTAGATCACATTCAAAGGCTCTAGACATTTTCTAGATGTTTTGGATAACATCTACATCCTCTAGATGGCATCCATGAATTCTATATGATGTCTACACCCTTTAGACATTGTTCACTAGGTTTAGATGGTGTCCACTAGGTTTAGATAGTGTCCATGCACTCTAGACACCATCCACAGGCTCTAGACAACATCTAGATCTCATGAATGTCATTTAATAGGTGTGGACATTGTCTAGAGCCCATGGATAGTATCCAAAGCTCATGTACCACATCTATATCCCATGGATAGTGTCTAGAGGGTATGGACGTCATCCAAAGAACATGGATGCCATATTGAGTGCATAGACACCATCTAAAGCCTGTAGACAACATCTATCTATTAAGACTAGATGCTCTTTAGACTCTAGAGTCCAAGATCTAAAAAATGATGCATATGATTCACGTTCCCAAAAAAACTACATTCCCTTCGATTCACCTCCATTTTGAAACCAACTTTTCAATATTCACCTATACATAGGGATTCTTCCTAGTTTCCCTTTAAAATTACCTGATTCTATTAAATATACAACATCAATCACTAGCAAGATGATATTCATGGAATTAATATGGATGTTGTAAATTTCACACATTCATAAGAAATATTAAGGTATCTCATTGATTTAGTCTTATGGTATGCTCAAATGTTGTAATGAGACTTACTAGGAAAAATCAAACATCAAGATATATATCATTGTATAGGGATATTTCATGTCATTTAACACTTTTGGAATGCCATTATATATGTAGTTTTTCATACATCTTGTCCAAGACGTCTTAAGACTAGTTTTCCAACATTAAAACTCTTTTGTAACTACCTATTCATCATTTATAAAATTAAAATAATGAATAATGAAGAAATTATAGAGAAATAAAGGTGATAAATTCTTTGGTACATCATTCTACCATCGTACGGGTCAAGGGACACAACGTAGCTACCTATTTTCTCATCCCCAATAGGTCAAGAAAGTAGGACAAGAAGTTTCATTAGGAGGAAAGGCATATGGATGTCTTTTTGAAAATGTTTAATATTTAGGATCAACTTCTAATAATTTTCAAGGATCTTCTCATCCCCTTAGACCAAAATCCATGCAAATAGAGTTGTAGATCCAAAAAATGAAAAAACATATGCCATTTCTCCATTGGGTTTCATATGTCTATTTATCAAGCTCATAAGGTCAAAAGTTTGATGTGGTTCATAGAGGAGAGATAATATAATGGCCAGTACTTTTATTGTAAGGAGGGCACCACTATACCCTTCTAATTTGTATTATTTATGAGATTTAGGCCCTAATATTTTTTAATCATCCTTAACAAAATAAGATGCCTTAAACCCTCTCAAAATCCTGAAAGTTTAGTTTCAGATGGTTTCAAAGAATTTTGGAGCTCATTGGTGAAAATGGAGATTTATATGAGATCATACAATATCCTATTAGTTTTTTCACTCTATTTCCCATCATTTAGTTGGCACGTGAAAGCATTAAGAAGGCAAAAAACTCCATATGATGACAATTTGTAGATTAGAGCACAAGAGTTTGATATCTAGGAAGGAGTCTAACATGTTTGGAATTAAAATGGTAAGATTTAAATATATTCCCACATCGTCATAAAAATATCCAAGGTCATAAATATGTAACTTAAAACCTACATGAGCTTTGAACCTTCCTAACAAGATGAACACCTACAAACTTGTACAAGTATCTTGCCTAGATCAATGTTGTAAGTAGAGAAGTAATAAGAGTTTATAGTTTTTGTTCTTAAAAATGGTTTCATAGGTTCAATTTGATTATATATAAATTTAGGTAAGGTGTTAATATTTATTATACTCCACATAAATTAAAATCATAAGTTTGAACTAAAACCAATTAAGGATATGTTAGGCCTGTTGAGATCTTAAGAGGGAAACACTACATGTGATAACCAATCCTCAAGAAACCAATAAATAAAGTGGTTTATTATGGTTATCAGAGGTCTATAACATCCTATTAAATTATCAATCAAGTGCACAAACATTTTTCAATCACATTTTCCAAATTTTGAAAGGTATACCATGAAGTCCTTGAGTAAGTTATGTAAGCCTACATGTTTGAAGTGAAGAGTTCTTGGTAAGGCTTGTTGGTTTTATAATTGGGGGAAACCTTATATGCATATCATAATTTCTAAAAATATATAAAATTAAATCCATGTATATCAAATTATCTTGGATCCCCTAGCTATTACAACTCTACAAAAACATAGAGTTTAGAATAGAGACCTATAGGTCTACCTATAAAAGGTTGAAGAATATCCTTTTTGTGTTCGAGGTGAAGCTCAATAAAGGTTATAAGAAAGTGTGAGGAAACTTTTTAGGGTTATAAATTTATTTTACCCTTTATATGAATTTTAAATCATCAGCATGAGCTAGGTTTCTTTGGATGAAGAGAGCTTTAGGCCTAAAAGAGACCTATAGGCCTGTTGTAGGTAGAAAGAGAAAACAACACACATGTGATGTTGAAGAGTCAAGAGGGTTTTTAAAAATTATAGAGATATTTATTAAATTATATATACTTATGATAATCATCAATAAAACAAAAACCAATTAAAGATAACTCAATATACATGCCTAGTAGCCAAGAAGCCTAAAAATGCACCTAGAAGCCTATACCTAAAAGATGAAGTAACTTACAAGTTTTTGAATTATCTTAGTGAATTAAGTATCTTAAGAGGTGAATGATACATTTTTGGAGATTAATATGGTAATTTTACTCATGGTAATAAATATAAATTTTTAAACAAGGACTATTAGGGTCACTCACATTAGACTACCCACAAACCCTAACAATGGCTTAATCCAGGTGCTAAGGAGTTTGAAGAGTTAAAAAAATTAAAAAACCACTTACACATGTAATTTTATGTTTTAAATAACTCAAATATTTACTTATAATTCAATCCAAGCACATTATTACCTTTTTTCCAAAAAGATCTTCTCAAGTTTACTAACATGCCTGGATTGCCCAAGAACCACAATTTCATCACATGGGAAATTGAAAGAGTATTTGCATGGGTAAAAATGATTTTTGGATATTTTATTAAGGTCTACCTACTAAAATATTTTGGCATTATTTTTTGGATCAATGATATTTGCTTTATGAACAATCCTTAATAAAGTTGACACCTAAAACCTTGTTAAAACCCTTCAAAGAAGCTCGATTGAGTAGATTGTTCTATTAGTTCATAAAAAAGACTATAATGACCATGAAACTACTTATATTATCTCTACATATATCCTAGGCACATGTTAGAGTAGGAAATTGGCACATGTGAGGTGAAAAGTAGGGAAAATTACTTAAGACATTGTTTTTTAGCCTATTTGTAGGGTTTTGAGTGAGTAAGGACTTCCTAATCATTTATAGAGGCTCCTTGGGTCAATATAGAGGTAACATGTCCATTTATAATCCATTTAACAACCCTTCATAATGATATTATAGGCTATAAGTAATTAACCAGTTCTAGAGGAAGAGTGTAATCATTCTTGCATAAAAAAGATAGAGTGAATACCTACTTAAAAGATTCAAGACTCAAAGAACCTTCATAGAATCTTGGTGGGAACATAAGCCCACATATTAAAAGTTTATATATGATTAAAAATATGATATAATCCTTTAATATCCCTCAAATTAACTTAAATCTTTCATCATATGAAATCCTCCTTATATCTTCTTATCAAATAAATGTGAAGACGTAGCTATAATCTAATTTCGAATGCTCATATAAGGATTTCATGACTTACTATAGTACTTTAATGAAGCAACATATTATGATGATAATATTAAAATCACCAATTAGATTTTTTTTGAGATGTAGGCTAGTCTATGTCAACTTATTTAGACAATAAAACTTTAACAATTAATGGTAAGAGTCTAGAGATAAAGACCAATTGGAGAAAGAAGTCTGAAGTTTGGGTTCAATATTCACATGGTGGAGAATTTTTGTAAGAGGTAGGTTGGTTTATAAATTTCCCAAGTAGGTAAAGTGTCAAAATATCAACTTGTAACTACCCCTCAAATAAGTGGAGGTTTAACTCCAAAGGAAGGGAGTTAGTTTCAAGAAGCATCAAACCTGCAAAGGTTATCTTCCATGCCACACTTCATGAAGAACTCCATAAACACTTGGCCTAGAATGTTTAGAAAAAAATACAACATGCACCTTGTATCCTTGGTAGCACAATACATCTATTTTACAATTGTTTTGATGATTGAGTAAATCTGATGAATTCTCTCATTATCCTATCTCCCTCTCTTCTCTTCTTTCTACTATTAATGATGCCTTGAAAGGTATTGTATGCATCAAAAAAGTGTGTATGGTGAGTCCCTTGAAAATTTAACACTTGTTACTATCTTTGAAATAAATTAAAGCTAAGTTATACTTTATTCATCTTACATCTAGTGATTTTGAGATTAATTATTGATGGATGTTAGTGATAGTTATCTTTCTTCCTTGCATTTGTCTTTTTTATTCATGCCTCTATGTGAATCAATCATATTTCCATAGGTCATATGATATGTATCAAATGGATTTTTTGATTTCAAATGTATAAGTGTCATTAGTGTCCTTTCTAAGACCTATTGTTCATTCACCATGTTTAATTTATTATTCATAACCTTCATATAGAAATACCTATTTGGGAAGAACTATTTTAAATTTAATAAAATTAAGTTGTAATATTGTTATTTCATCATACAATCATAGGCAAGTAGAGGAAACTACATTTAATTTATCATCTCCATGTTTTCTTTCTGATTTTAGTCTTGTTTTAACCCTTTTCCTTGAAATATAAGTAGGTTAGTGAGTAGTTTTGGGTGAAGCATCAAGGGAGCTAGCCCAATCTATAGATTCACTTTATCAATTAGGCCACCCATAGCCCATAATTTATTCCATTGTATCATCTAAATAAGAAGGCTTGTGAAACCTTCTAAGGAATGCAATTTAGAGTGATAACACAAAGTTTCACACACACCATTGTACCATGGGTAAAATACATGGAGTTTTATCCATCTTTAAATTATTGGTATGTAGGTAGAGCTAAACATATGGGATGCTGAGGTATATCACAACTTCAATCATTGACCCTTTATTCTATTTTATTTCATTTATCATTTGTGGCCTATTGAGTTAGGTTTACAAGTGAAGAAGAAGGTACACAGTTGTCCACATAATAGATAAAAACTCTAGCATATCCAAATAGAACACATAGGTGAAGCAAACCTATCACATAAGTCACATGGAATAAATCCTCATAGGATATCTATGCACCCTAAGGATAATAGTGCAGACTACCCCTAGCCAATTCCAATGGACTTCTCCTAGATCTAAGTGAACTACTATTATTAATTCACAATGTCATTATAGATCCTCACAGTCTATTTCATAGTTGCTCTTATACTTCTAAATTCTTGTTTTATACCTAAATTATTTATTTATAGCATTTACTCTGTTCAACATCTATCTAAATATATGAAGTTTCAAATCAATTTACCTTTTAGTGCTTTCAAAGTATTGATGAATTACATTTATATGAGAAAAATTATATTAAAATGTAGGTGTACCTACCTTCAAAATTAACTTCAACCCTAAAAATTTAGGTGATCCTGCTCTTTCAACTATTACATAAAATTTTCAAATGCTGGTTTTAAAAAATGCAAAATTCATATATTAAATATGATTCACCACTAGAAAAACCCTAAATTTACCTTCATATTTTCAAATAGTATAAAATCAACTCTTTCTTGTGATTTTTTTTTTTACCTCATTGGCTACTTTAAACAACACTCTATTCATCAACAAATTCTCTCCTTATTCTGGATCTTTTATTTGTATTGGAGACCCAATTCTATCCTCATCCATGAAAGATGTATGAGTTATACCTTCATCTCATTTATTTTTATTCCAAGGGTTTTCTAGATAATATTACTATTTATGAAAAACATACTTATTACACCTAAAACACTTACCACAAAAACTTCTACCCCTACCTCATCCAATACTAGTTCTTCTTCACGCCTAAAATTTATTTTTGTGAACTATTTACATCTCCAAAAAAAAATTATTGTCCTCTTCCACAGATGTTCTATCCTCATCCTCTTAGATACTTTATTCTACCTATAGATTTTATTTATTTTTTTCTCATCATCTTCTCTTCCATATTCAACATACATTGATAGGCTTCCTCTATGGTTCTTAGGTTTAACAAACTAATTTCATATTATATGGTAAATGTAGTCTATTCACATACCTTGTTAAAAAAAATAGATCTTACTTAACATGTCCATATTTTATCGTGAGCCTATAAAATTTATCATTTTAGTCCTTGACATTTATCTCTTTTTGTCTCAAATTTTATTTCTCTATAAACAAGCACAACTGGTAGTCTAAGATTAAATCTTTTATCTTTAACTTAAATAACATTCTATCCCATGATATTATTTTCTAATTATTTTCCATTTACCTCTTAGATTACATGTGATACCATATTAAATAATCATTACTCTTCAACTTCATGCACATGAATTTTACCTAGTTGTATTCCTCCATAGACTCAGTGAAAATACTTTTCCATTTCATCTATCTAATCCATAAATTCTTTGGTAATTAAAATCCCATTATAATAGGGTGTATGAAATTTTGATTACCATCAAGCCTCACCATCACATTTCCAACATGCTCCACTCTTTTGATATCCTTCTTCATCATCCTTGCTCATGTTTCCAACATGATTCACTCTACTTTGAGCTAAACCTTGCCTGCATACATTTCATCATCTTAGTAAAACCTAAAACTTGACATATTTTCATTATTTATCCTCTCTAAAACATGTCTCCTCTCAATTTCATCTCTCCCATGATGCACAATTACCTTTATTAACTTGTCAATAGACTCATCTGGAGTCTTCTCTCACACACTCTCTCAACTTAGCATTTTGAATAAGGACATTCATAATTTTTGTGATCTTGTTTATTCACAAGGTCTCCATTTTTGGTCCATTACATAAAATAAATACAAGCATATTTCCCCTATTTTTTTTATTTTATAATGAAAATATAAGATATTATTCTAAATTTGATGATGCACAAGCTTTATCTTTAGTCATATTTTCTCAGTGGAAAAACTAGCACTAGAAAATTTATACACCTATAAAAAGTTTTCTCTTTGCTTGATTTACAAAATTTGTATCCCATTTCTTCATACCTTAATAATCTTAATATTCATCAAATTTTATATCTTCCC
>JARHVA010000863.1:3647500-3652500 GCA_037957365.1 Torreya grandis
GGTGAATATTTAAATCAATATAGTTTTAAACCTTTCTCCATAAATGTTGATTATGGTTTAAAATCTATCATCCTTTATTTTTCAAGTATCATCTTGGCATATTTCATTCGTCAAATAAAAATGTGATTTTTATTTTGCCATATCTCCAAGCTAAGAAAATAATGAAGTATGCCCAAGTTTATCATGTTGAAGAATTTATTAAAGTCATTCTTTACTTATTCAACAAGATCATCTAAACTTAGTATGATAATAAGATCATCCACATGCAAAACAAGAATGCCAATCTATGTGCCTACATTATTGATATATAGATTTTTATCTAAGGGGCTATGAATGAATCCATGTTATAATAGATTATCATCTATCTATTAGGAAACCTACAACAATCAATATGCTCTGATACCAACTATTAGGATACCCCTTATCCAACAGAAGCACAATTGATTACTTTCTTATAAGCAATTAAACACGGAATTATACCAGAAAGATAAATTAACTAGAAACTTGAGACAACAAAGAATTTGAGAGATAATACATAGTCTTGTATTAAATATTACTAGAAAAAAATACAATAAGGAAGATGCCACTCTTCCTCCACCTCAAAGGCTTGCCACACCTCAAGACCTTCTTCCCTCTCTCTCTTGCTCAACACAAAACCAACTCTACAACCTGAGTTGCTATCCCTCCTTGAATGCTTCAGCTGATCTCCTTGACATTACACCTGTAGATCTCCTTGACCTTGCTTGCTTCAATGCTTTTTTACTTGCTTTCTTGATCTTCATTACAATACATGCCTCATGGGTCTTTAAATAGAATCCCATGGTTACAAAAATAGAAATCTAACTACAATAATTAGACATGCAGCTCGTGACTATAATTAGTCATTTGACATGCAAACACTCGCTTCACTTAACTAACTGTTCATCAACAACAGTTCTAGAAATACACAGGCAACTGACGTCGGTCCCTGCTTGCCTAGTGCTATCGATGTCGGCCGACATCCTGCCATCGCCAGTTTCCTTCTCCACTATCTGTGACCGACGTTAGATATACTGCCGATGCCGGTTCCTCTGGTTCTTCAGAATCCTCTTCTTGTGTCTGCAAACAGTTGAAGCTTTTAGCTCCACACACTAACAATCTCCCACTTAGAGATAAATAGCTGCAACTTGTACCTGTACCTGTACACCATCTATTTTGTTCCTTAGGCTCTGTATCACTCTTCAAAGTCACTCTTGAAGACCAACCACCACTGAAACCTGTGGTGCTGAACCTGTCACTTATGCCACAAGAATTTTTGTTGCTCCCAAATTCTTCATGACATACTTCTGAACCAACTCTACCCTTAGCTCAAAAAACTCCCTACATATGAAACCTTACAACAGGTAACACAATATAGTAACAGGATAATGTAGCTAATATTATCCAACCTGGTAAAGATAAAATATAATGGTCAAACCTCCATTGCCTGCAGCCTAAACAAGACCATATACCATAGCCTTCTGTCTCACGTGTCCATCCACTCTCTTCTCTAAAATGGAAATCCATCCCTCTATCCAGTGCTTTCTTCTAGCTGACAACTCTACCAACAAATACCTATTTGGTTTTACTCAAGGACTCACACTCCTCATCCATGTCAAGCTCCCACTGTTTCTAGGTTCTACCTGCATTGCTTCTTCCATCTTCCTAGTTCTTGACTGTCAGTAAGCAATATAAATAAGGTGAACAACGAATATGAGGTTCACTTACCATTTTTGACCTCCACATGGGTGTTTGAGACTTATAGATCCACCCAACATCCATTCCAGTGACCAATATCAGCCATCTCCCAGTCTGCTCTCGACCGATGTCAGTTCCCTGCACTGACCCTGACTGCCAATGTCATTTCCCTGGCCGACGCCGACGTCCCCCCTATCGATGTCAGTCCTTATGACCAACATCAAACTTCTCCTACCCGACCTACCGACCCTGCTGGTCTGCACATGACTGATGTCGGTATCTGGCTGACCGACGTCGGTCCCATGTGACCGACATCGGCGTCTGTGTGTTCTTGTAAGTGATGAAATTTTCATCCATGAGATCTTGGATCAGACCTCTATCCATACTGCCCTGCTCAAATTTATTTAGCCCCTGTGACTGATCTCTATCCTTCATCTCCTCCATAAACACCAAGGCTTCTTTGTTCCTATCAAAAGCACCAAATTTTCTTTTTCTGCAATGAACTCTATCTGTGCTTTCCAAATTTGAACACCTACCTTTTGAATCAAGAACGTCCATTTCCTTCTTATTCACGTGACCAAGCCTATTAGACCACATCTTTGAATCTACACCAAAAGTAGAATCAGTAATATAAGTAGGTAGATAAAGAGTACCTACTTTCTTACCTCTTGCTAGAATAAGTACTCCCTTGGTAACCTTCCAAGAGTCCACTGTGAGGGTTATTGTGCATCCCTCATCTCCCAACCTTCCTACAGAAATTAAACTCTGCTTCATAATTGGAACATGCATGACCTCCTTCAACACCCATGTGTTGTCAATCTGCAACCTCAGCTGCACTTTCCCTTTGCCAACTATCTGACAAGGCATACCATCCCCTAAATAGAGCACTCCAAAATCTCCCTGTTCATACTCATGAAACAAATCTTTGTTTGGGGATGCATGAAAAGATGAACTAGAATCTAAAATCCATGATCCTACCTAACTATCCAAAGAAAGTATGAGAGCATCTTGTACCACAATATTTGCATCCTTTGCTTCTTCAATACCTACATGTTGATTCTCTTTATCTCTCAACCAACACTCCTTTGTATGTCCTTTCTTTCCACAAAACCAGTAGGTAATACCTTTGGACTCGGATCTCCTTCCTGACCTTGATTTTCCTTGCTCAATCTTCTCCCTTTGCCTTCCCCTGCTTTTTGCACTTAGAGCATTCCCTGATGATTCACCTGTGCTTCTCCTGCATATTTCTTCATTCAAGATCAAACTCACAACATCATCAACTTTTAAGATTTTAGAAGCAGATGCAGAGTTAATTACTGCCATAACCAAACCGTCCCAACTTTTAGGCAAAGAACATAAAATCAAGAGAGCCTTTACCTCATCATCAAAAACAATATTGACTAAAGCTAATTGGTTTACCAAACCATGGAAATCACTGAGATGAGTGTGTACCAATCTACCTTCCTGCATTTGCAAAGTAAAAAGCTGCTTCATAAGATATACCTTATTAGAAGCTGAGGGCTTTTCATATAAATTTGCCAAGGACTTTATCAACTCTTCCGTTGTCTTGCACTGTGATAAGCTGGAAATCACAGACGATGCAAGGCTCAACCTTATGGAACCGAGAGCCTTCTAATCAAGAACACTCCATTCTCCATCCTTCATATCTGTGGGCTTGCATGCAACCCCACCCAACGGTAAGTACAAATCCTTCTCATATAGATAGTCCTCAATCTGCATCCTCCAATGTTGATAATTCTTACCGTTAAACTTCTCCATTCGTAGCTTACTTTCTTCTGCCATTGTTAAACTCCCACTCAATCAAAAAACCTTGTGAATGACCTGTAATAAAAAACAATAACCTGCTTCCTGCAAACCGTAGCTCTGATACCAACTGTTAGGAAACCTACAACAATCAATATGCTCTGATACCAACTGTTAGGATACCCCTTATCCAATGAAAGCACAATTGATTACTTTCTTATAAGCAATTAAACACAGAATTATACCAGAAAGATAAAGTAACTAGAAACTTGAGATAGCAAAGAATTTGAGAGACAATACACACTCTTGTATTAAATATTACTAGAAGAAAATACAATAAGGAAGATGCCACTTCTTCCTCCACCTCAAAGGCTTGCCATACCTTAAGACCTTCTTCCCTCTCTATCTTGCTCAACACAAAACCAACTCTACAACCTGAGTTGCTATCCCTCTTTGAATGCTTCAGCTGATCTCCTTGACCTTACACCTGTAGATCTCCTTGACCTTGCTTGCTTCAATGCTTTTTTACTTGCCTTCTTGATCTTCATTACAATACATGCCTCATGGGTCTTTAAATAGAATCCCATGGTTACAAAAATATAAATCTAACTACAATAATTAGACATGAAGCTCGTGACTATAATTAGTCATTTGACATGCAAACACTCGCTTCACTTAACTGACTGTTCATCAACAGCAGTTCTGGAAATACACAAGCGACCGACGTCGGTCCCTGCTTGCCTAGTGCTGCCAATGTCGGCCGACATCCTGCCATCGCCGGTTTCCTTCTCCACTATCTTTGACCGATGTCGGTTATACTACCGACGCCGGTTCCTCTGGTTCTTCAGCATCCTCTTCTTGTGTCTGCAAACAGTTGAAGCTTTTAGCTCCACACACTAACACTATCTTAATGTACAATGCCATTGATGCTTTCTTAAGTCCATAAAGTGACTTAATTAGATGATATAACTTTTCTATATGTTTTCATCAATAAATCCTTTTGGATGGATCATGTACACTTTTTTGAGATCACCATTCAAGAATGCACTTTTAATGTCCATCTATTAAAGCTTCCATCCTTTTTATGCTGATAGTGTGCAAATAAATATGATGGTATTGATTTTAGCAGTAGGTGCAAATGTCTCCTCATAATCAATTCCTTATTGCTAATCATACCTATTTGAAACAAGTCATGCTTTATATTTGTTGATGGATCCATCTCCTTTGTATTTTATCTTTAAAATCCACTTGTATCCAATGGATTTATTTCCTATAGGTAAATCGAAAAATTCCCATGTCCCATTAATGATGAAGGAATCATAATCAACATTCATGGGCTTCTTTCACTGAGGTTGACATACAACCTCTCAAACTATCTCTCAGTTGGTGCTATCAACTACTAAACTCATCAATGCAAGATTAACTTCATTTCATGCATGTCTTCTTATTTAAAATCCTAATGAACTATCTAGATTAGAGTTCAGGTGTGAGTCCCTAATGATGATTTCTACCCATTTTGG